>JAAAQI020125893.1:0-14582 GCA_011800005.2 Stichodactyla mertensii
TTTCCACATCAAAAGTGAGAAACCGGAACTTAACACACAGGTTCAGCATTACAATACCTTGCTTTACTTATAATTTCAGTATCAGGGTACCCCAAAATTAGTCCAAAAGTTAATTATCTGTTGACATCACTTGTCAATGGCCTGTCGTCACGTTTCTAATACGTCACGTCAATATGTTCGAGTACCGTATGTGCTCTAGGAGGCATTTGGTTGAACATTCAAACACATGCAAGTTTAGCCTGCCAGCTACGCAGGCTAATGCGAGTTGTATCCTGTGCTGAAGTTATTGTGAGTTTCAGTTAAAAAGATTTTCTAATCGGAAAAGTGTAACACGATCTTGGTCTCTCATTTCTTCACGTCATTGGACGAGATTATGTGGCTTCTTAATCCCCTTATGCAAAAAAAGGCGCTTCTTGGCTTGGAAAATAATTTTGCATTTTTTTCTTGGAAGTGAATTTGCATTCAGTTACCTGTACATTATGAGTTCTTTGTCAAAGGGAATTTGACTGATTTTCATCTAATTCTCCAAAAGTAATATCAAGTAGTTATTCTTCAAAAGTGTTTCCCGGATTTCTGATTTTTTGCATTTTTCCAAAGTTATCATCGATTTTGTATCGGATACAGCTACTCAAGGGGTGTTGTAACTTTAGGAGCATATAATAGAGCAATGGAGCAAATTATCAAAAATCAGAGACACTTTTTTGAAAAGTGATATCTCGTGATCTCGTAAAGGTAATAAACATTGGTTTTCGATGAATTCCAGCTGTCATGGAACTCCGCGAAGAGATCCACATGAAAATTTGAATAATTCACTCTAACTTGAAAGGATAAATTTATTTTACAAAATTAAAAGAAAAAATAGTTTCTACATGTATTCAGCTTTCAAAAAATGTATACTTTATTTTGGTTTTAATGAAAAGGTTTTCGAGCAGAGTTGAATGTACACTGGTCACTAGGGGTACCCTGATACCTGATAATGACAGGGATCATAGTGTGAATTTTGGATTGGGTATAAAATTATTTGTATACATGTACATTGTAAGAAAAGAAAAAACAAAAGACCTTTGCTTAAGATCCTTCCATTTGAAAGACCTGTTGTTTGGTGATACAAACACATTTGCAAATTATTGAGTAGTTGAATTTATCCACTCTGTGACAGTTTATGAAAGTGAAACTGTTGAGTTGTCATTGAATTTTAGCTCTCAGCTATGTCTCTGCTCTTCTTGCCTTCAAGCCATATTGAAAAAGCTCCCTCACCAGTGACACTAGTGGTCAGGTTGACAAAAAGAAGACTTGATTTTTTTAATTATATACATCTGATATTTTGGATAGCAAATAAGTAAATCAATTCAAAATGGCTCCCGTCAATACACTAGGATGGTAAACGTGTTTTTCTAAAGCAAACTAATCAGTGCTCAAGATACTTTTTATTTAGGCCTTCAATTTGATAATTCATTGTATATTAAAAATTTTTTGCATTTGAGACCCTTTCTATCTAGTTAGCTTCAAGTCTAATGTTTTAAGCTTTTTCTCCAACCCCATTTACAGGAACATTAAATAAAACAGATTTTGTGTGACTGTGAAAAGATGTGGCAAGAACACAGTCCCAGAACATTCAAGGCATGGCAAGGCATGGCAAAATTTTAAAAAACATCATGGTCACAGCAAGGCATGCTTACGGCACTGACCATGCTGAGACCTTGAAATCTGAAATGTGAAATCTGCTCTGTGTGTCCAGGATTTCTTTTTTGGGGGATAACAATCACTTAACTCAACAAAATTTATCCCTCTTTCCCTTCTTGACCAAAAACCTGCAAATATCTAATGATAACGGGAGTTACACGGGGAAAGTCCTAAAGTAACATCACAAATTTTTAAATTTGTTTGTCAGTTTTGAAAACCACAAAAATATGTATCATATTTCTGTTCACTGTTGACAATATTTGTTTGCATTAACTAGCAGCATTATTAGATACAGTGGCAGTTTATGAAAGTGAAACTGTTGAGTTGTCATTGCATTTTAGCTCTCAGCTATGTCTCTGCTCTTCTTGCCTTCAAGTCATATTGAAAAAGCTCCCTCACCAGTGACACTAGTGGTCAGGTTGACAAAAAGAAGACTTGATTTTTTTAATTATATACATCTGATATTTTGGATAGCAAATAAGTAAATCAATTCAAAATGGCTCCCGTCAATACACTAGGATGGTAAACGTGTTTTTCTAAAGCAAACTAATCAGTGCTCAAGATACTTTTTATTTAGGCCTTCAATTTGATAATTCATTGTATATTAAAAATTTTTTGCATTTGAGACCCTTTCTATCTAGTTAGCTTCAAGTCTAATGTTTTAAGCTTTTTCTCCAACCCCATTTACAGGAACATTAAATAAAACAGATTTTGTGTGACTGTGAAAAGATGTGGCAAGAACACAGTCCCAGAACATTCAAGGCATGGCAAGGCATGGCAAAATTTTAAAAAACATCATGGTCACAGCAAGGCATGCTTACGGCACTGACCATGCTGAGACCTTGAAATCTGAAATGTGAAATC
Organism: Stichodactyla mertensii; assembly: GCA_011800005.2. Taxonomy (NCBI): domain Eukaryota; kingdom Metazoa; phylum Cnidaria; class Anthozoa; order Actiniaria; family Stichodactylidae; genus Stichodactyla; species Stichodactyla mertensii. The sequence continues at coordinate 2,548 of JAAAQI020125893.1, forward strand.
TGCTCTGTGTGTCCAGGATTTCTTTTTTGGGGGATAACAATCACTTAACTCAACAAAATTTATCCCTCTTTCCCTTCTTGACCAAAAACCTGCAAATATCTAATGATAACGGGAGTTACACGGGGAAAGTCCTAAAGTAACATCACAAATTTTTAAATTTGTTTGTCAGTTTTGAAAACCACAAAAATATGTATCATATTTCTGTTCACTGTTGACAATATTTGTTTGCATTAACTAGCAGCATTATTAGATACAGTGGTATAATTTTTAAGCTCAGTTATTCTCAATACATGTAAAATGCCAGACTTGAAGTTTGGGTTTGGTTCCAAAAATAAGTGACCACATTACTGGTGGAAATTATGCAATCAGTGAGCCAAATCTCAACTAATCTACCCAAACTCCACTAGTATTGGATCATTTCATTAATAATAAGAATGGTTTGAAAAGATTTTTTATGCTTATAACTTTAGGACTGTATTGTAGGACTTCCCCCCCCCTACTTTATATGCCTGGGTAATTATTCCAAGCAAATGCCATGTTTTGAATGTATGAATTTGTTTAAATGTATTATTACTGTACATTGTGATTAACCTTATAGTCATTGAAATATATATTTATATTTTTTTTAGATCTCAGTCAAGCCACGTCATTATGATCAAGAGTAAGTACTTTATTCTAAACTGTGGTATTCATTTTTGTGATACATGGTTTTTATCTTTTATTCAAATGGTTAAATTTCATACTCTGTTAGGGACAAGTCATTATTGTGTGTGTGTGTGGAGGGGGGGGGGCTGATGCGAATAGGGGGTAGCATTTTTTTAGGCCAAAAAAAGAGGGGTCTGAGAGATACTGTGGGAAATTTAAGGGGAGGGGTCACCAAAATTCATGTATTTAAGCAAAATTCAAATGCAATAGACGCCACTCCACCTCTCTAAATAATGACCAGTCCCTTAAAGTGCATCATACAGTTGCATTATAATACATAGAGGATATTACACAGCATCACAAAGATATGAAGTTCATCTTCTAACTTGATATCTTCAAGGCACAGTCTAATTTTCTTTTTATTATATAGACACAGAAAATCTTTCTAGTTTGCTGTTGATAATCACAACAACAATATCACAACATGCTGTGACCTTTGAACTCTACAAAACTCAGTGATACTTGGATCCACTTTTAGCTGATTCCACTTCATTTTCCTTCTCTCTTTGTAATTTAGATGCAACTAATTGCATGTCTTTACATCGTAGAAAGATTTTTCTTTCATGTCTTTGACTTTTGAACATTTTTTTGTCTTATTCAAAGACTTTCTTGTTTGTCACTTTTTCACTGACTGGCCACTCTGCAAAACTGGGTGCATGCACATGCAATGGTGGAAATGATGTCATCGATATCCTCACTAGCTAATACAGCTAAATATATAGCATCTAGTACATTTTTTTCATTTGAACTAGAAACCAGGTATTTTTGATTACAGTCCAAACCTTTTTATATAGTGAGGATATGAAAAATATGTCACTGGGTTCGCGGATATAGTTTCATATCATGTTTAGGAATGGCTTATTTTCTAGTATCTCACTCATGTCTATTATTATCAACAATCATGTGTATCACACTTATGATTTACTGGCTATCTCAATAATTATTCCATCTACATGTAGACCAATTTTTCACCTGTGGCTGTAATATAATAAAGTCAGGCTACCTAGGGATTATAGTAATCTTGGATAATCTTTTATGATTAATGGTTACTCTAGATGGAAGTTGAGGTAAATTCGTTCAGGGATACAGCTAATACAGCTAAATGTATTAGCTTATAGTACATTTTTTTTTTATTTGAACTAGAAACCAGGTATTTTTGATTTCATTCCAAACCTTTTAATTTTATGTAGACTTGCTGTTAATTTTTGTATTAGCTATATGCATGGTTCGAGTCACAAGAAAAAATAATATATAAATTAGGTACTACCTAATGGCGGAGCTCCCAGTTTATTTTTATCTCTTGACTGAATTGATGCAATGCATGGAAAATTCTTACAGATATTGTTTCCCGATTGTTAAGAGATATTTCATAACCAGATGCTAAAAATGAAAATTGATTGGATGGCGAGAGAATTCCACTTTTTTTTTTTTGTGTGAGTGAAATTCAATCAAGAAATCCCTAACCAGGAAATGTTAATGATATTAATAATGTTATAATAATAAGATCACAGCGATTTTTAAAACATATTTTGGATGTTTTCACACACGGCCCTAGGAAACCATTGTACTGCTTTTGTCGGTTGTCAAGGGGACAAATGAAAATCAAGCTGGATTTGCTAGTTGGTTTGAACGTCGGTTTGAACCTCATGGTTTGTGCTTTTAAAGAAAAAACACATTATTGAGTAAAACCTGCCTAATTCTTACCATTTCGTATATAAAGTAAAGCGAGGAGCTAGAACTATTGCTTAGCTTTGGTCAAGATGTAAAAATTGTGTGGATTCGTGCTTGGCTGAAAACTTCCACGAAAACAAGAGTTCAGTCTAACTTACGACAAAACTACAAGATATATTCCAAAGTAAGTAAATCTGTTCATACTTTAATGGAGAATAAAGACAAACAAAAAGTGAGCACAAAGAATTTTTTCTATCCTTTTTGGACGGACTTGAATTTAATTTTAAACTTGACGGCAAATTAAAACCTTTCTCCAACAAGCTTATAGCATTTAAAAATAATATCTTTAGTTCTTCATGAAGAATTCTGGCGACAGAAAAACAGGCAATGTTGGTTTAGGATTCTAAAAAAATGCAATGCTTCATTTTGCTGAACTTTTTCAATATCTATTTTGATGTTTTAAACAACAATTTCTTAGCCTTGATTTTGAGTGCCTATTGCTCACTTTCATAACATCTCAAGATTTCTCTGTTTTACTAGTTTTTGCTTGTACAGAAAAACATCAAAAACAAAACAAAAAAATTGTTTGTCTAAAAACCTTTTGCAGTGTCTGTATATAAGTTAAAGAGTATTTGAGTACGTAAGTTATTTTGTTTTCAAACGACAAATACTCGGTGATTTGAAGATAGGCTAGCTTGCTTTCTGCAAATCTAAAAATTTCTTTGCCTTCCTAGTTTTTAGTTTAATGTTTTTTGAAACAAGCCTTAAAAAGCTTCAGCAATTAGTCAAGGTATAAACACCAGAGGCTTTTGGAATGATGTCAAGGTGTTTTATTCTCAAAATCGTCATTTGCAAGTTTCTTTAGAATTTTTTGACTCAACCGACACAGTAAGCTTATTACAAGAGCAGTATTAAAATGTTTACTAAAAACTCCTTTTGCCAAACAACAGTATAAGCTGCTGGTAAACAAAGGTGAATATTTACACTCTAATTTAACAGACTTTCCTTTTGTATTTTAGTTCAACTTTCAAGGGTGTTTTACCTACTGAAATTATCAAAAATATCCAAAGAAATTTAGGTGTTTTGAATCGACAATGCAAGGCGCTTAAACAGTGTATGTGATGAAAAAGTCATAGTTCCAAGCTAAACTTACACTTTTTCTTGAAAACAGTAGTTTGCAGCTTAATATTTGTTCTTGGTCTGTCCGGAAAACAGCGAATTCTCTCTTGGATAATGTTTTGTACTCGTACTAAATATTTTACAGTAAAAGTTTTCAAAGCAAAAACTGCTCAGTTGTTGACAAGTGTCAGATTCCCGCCAAAGAGAAATCAGCCAATCAGCATCGCGATGGGCACGGACAGACAGACAGAAGAGACATATACTCAAGCCATGAAAAATCAACTCGATGGGTTACCATTTTTTCTAAAGTATGGTGCTCCGCTCGCGCGGGCCTTTGGCCTGTGCAGGAGCTCCACTATTAAGATTCCAATATAGTCATTAGATATTTCATAAAAAATGAGATACCAAATAATGTTGGTACATTATTGGTAAAATGTTCTTGTTCCTTTGAAAAATCATCTCAGTCATTGGTTGTAGTAGTTAGTTGTGCCCCCAAGAATCTTTTATTCATTTCTTAGGGAACCAAAATATGTCAGTTTAGATATGAAAATGGTTGTGCAGTAATGTTGTCATCATGATTTAAAATGCATTCTGGTTGGCAGATGGAGGGGGAACCAGGAGCGTTTTCCATTTGTTGCAAAAAACTGGTATTTTTGGTTGGTTTACAAAAAGGAATGGTTCATTTCCAGATAAAAAGGAATAGCTTCTAACATATTCCTCTTTGCGCAGTAATACTGGAATTATCAAAAATTCGTGTTCCATCTGAAGAAAAACCAGTAGTGCCAGACTCCCAGCTGTTTGAAGCAATTGGAATTTCACAAACCATTTGACAAGTCCCCAAAACCTATCTGTCCCAACCTGCTGAGCAGGTTAACAAAATGGTGGGCAAATGGTAAGCCCCCATCCCGTCTGGCTTTTGACCTCAGTGGAAAAATCCTTACCACTATGCATTGGTCACCCCTACCAAATTTTTTGAACAAATGGAAAGCACCCCAGGTGGGCTGGAAAAATCTTCCTGAGGTATTGATCAGTGACGTAGGAGTATAATTTTAGGCGGGGGCTAAATTCCTAAAAAAGTGCAAATTTTCTGATAAGCTACATGTGTATATTGTGCCTAACTCCCAACACTCTAGTTTCTTTTTAGCATACATTTTATTTTTTAATTTTTCTTTATGAACCAATATTTATTTATATATGTTGGTGTTGTGTTTATTTATTTTTTGCTCATTTACCCCCGAGTTCTTTTTTAAAAAGTCCTTCCATGGGCAAAAAAGTGGGTCAGTAGGGCTAATAGCCTGCCTAGTCCCCAAGATGCTAAGTCTCTTTTGAAGCTGCAGTTTTAAGCATTCAAAACTGAATGTTCAGAATTTTATTAATGATCTTTCCACGAATCCCCATCCCCCTACCCCTAATAACACACCTTCCCTTAGTAGTCCTGACTTCATCTCTAACTATCTACACTGAGTCTTCTAATCAATCAATCCTCTAATGAGTGTTTACAAGTTTCAAAATATTATTATAAGTTACATCAAAGAAGGCTTAACTTGACTACCACATAATGAAAATTGAATAGATGTTATTAAGGGAAGGGTTATAATACAGAGTCTTCCTTTTTGTTGAGGGTCAAGGGTAGAAAGTCAAGTGGTAAGATGTCAATAGCTGGATTAGATAATTTAAATTCCAAATTATATACTTGCCACATACCTGGGTCACATTGTGTTAAATTGTATTTTGTACCCTCATCAGCATTAAAAGAATCAACTGTTGCTTTTTTCTAAAGGTTTCATGGATTAATATCTCGGGAAGAAGCAGATGCTTTGGTTTGTGAACAAGATGGCTGTTACTTAGTAAGAGAAAGTCAACGTCAACGAGGAAGCTACACTTTAACAATGAGGTAAATCAAATTATGTAGCAGATTGCTCAAGAGTGTGAGTAAATAATTGTCTTGGGATAAAAGTCTTTGTCTTTTTTTTTTTTTTTTTTTTTTGACTTAATTTTCACTCTGGGTGCCCACCTCTGAATTTCTTGGTCATCCCTACATGTATACCCCTGGTCTGTTGAACATGGCACTTTTTTCATGCATGACCCCTCTCTAATGCACCAGGGCCCCCTCTTTCTAAGTAATGAATGGTACCTAACGTTTTGTTGTCTGTTGTAGGTTTGGAGGGGTATCCAAAAATTTTCGGTTATATTATGATGGAATGCATTATGTTGGTAAGTGACATGTAATTTACTTTGCTCAAACAATGATAAAGTAAGAAATAATACTTAAGGGAATGACATGTGCTCTACAGGTGAGAAGCGTTTTCAGACCATGGAAGACCTTGTGGCTGATGGCCTTATCTCAATGTACATGGATAGTAATGCAAAAGATTACATAGATACAATGATGTTAGACAGTGCCAAACCAGATGAGAATGATTCAACTGTCTTCATAGATAACAATAAAGGATCTCTCCCAGAAAAGGGCAAGATTACTGATCAGACTGATGCTCTTCCAAAGGTACCATTGTTGTTATTATCATATTTTATTTATGGATATTGGTAGATGTGATAAAGAAGCCATTAGGTGGTTACCTTTCATTTTAGATAATGATTATGATGCCATGGGAAACGTGAAGGAAGCATGCACTGCTAAGGAGCTCTCTCTGGAGTTGGGTTCAATTCTTGGACCACCTACCATATCTGATTATATTTGTTAGTTTTCTCCTACAAATATCACAGGCCCACAGTAACTGGGTAATGCCCATTGATGCATCACTCCAACCATCTGGGAGGGGCATTAATCCCATTAACCTTAATGTATACTAGGACAGACCCCTGGATAAGCCAATTAGTACAGTAAATATATGACATAGTAATTTCACATGTTCTCATTGGCCAATTTGCAGTCCACAACTTACAGTACAGACCACTAACCTTATCTTTGTGTTCAGACTTGCCACATCATAAATATCTTATCAACCTTGCTTGCTATGTAAGGCATGGAACCTCATTTTTTCCACTTTCTTACTGCCTGCATGTTACACACTTGGGCCATTCCAGCTGAGCAGAAAAAAATTCTCCAACCAATCACAGTCCATGGGGATTTTTCATGGCCGGCCCTATGTTCAAGCACGATTTTCAACCTGAAAACAATTGGAAATTTAATCCGATGTATTTTGAGGCCTAGAAAAGTCCAAAAGTATTAAACAGAGTGAAATTTTATCTTTGTGTTATCCAAAAACCATGCAAGAAATAATTTTGAAAGCAAAGAGTGAGGGCCAGAGATTTTGTCCAACAATGCTTTGCATAGCTAGTTGTTCGCTCAGCTGTTAAGGCAGTGGAGAAAACTCCAACCATAACTTATGGTATAACCCTCATGCTCAGCTAATGAGAGGTATATATTACTTAATATCCACTTAATTTCTTACATCAAAATGTTATGAATTAACCTACTTCATTTGCAGTCTCCAGCCAAAATTATACAACCACTCAACAATAAAATGAAAGATAATAAACCTTCTCTTCCTGAACTGCTAATACTAAACGAGGTAACTCTAAAGATTATAATACATTTACATTATACTAAATACAGGCTGTGTAAAACAACTGAGTAAATTTTGAGAATTTGGTAATTATCCTAATTTAAAGCAATATGTAATATCATTATGTTCTATGGTGTTTTATAAACTTGGAGAATGTTGGGAGAACGCAAGAAAAATTTTAGTGTCACAACTGTCATAAATGAGTGAATCTGTGCATGGCTTTTCAAGTGTTTCATAAAGCTTTCATAAAATAAAATTATAAGCTTTCACAGAAATCACGTTTCCATGCTTTTTTATCGTATGGTTTTTAGCCAGTCAGAACAATGGTGCATTTATAATTAGTTTATAACTGCAACTTTTAATTGGTTGAGAAATCATTCTGCATTTAAAAATTGTCCTGTTACTTGAGGGACTGCCAAAACACTATATACTGCTAATGTAGGGTTAAAGCAAATAAAGTTTCATTCACTTTTACTAAAATATTTTCAGTCATCAGGAGACAAAATATTTACTTCAGTATTAAGTCACTGTCCAGGGGTTTTTTTTTATGGGGGGGTGCACCATATATGTTCAGGACTCAAGCACCAAAAATAGATAGTAATAAGGTTGTAATTGACTGTAGATTGCTCATTTCAGGGGGGGTGCACACCCCCTGCACCCCTTCCCTGGATCCACCCTTGCTGTCTTCATACAATTTTTGTAAGTCACTCGTTTTCATGACCACATGCAATATGAAAAAATGGTTATCCACCCCTCCTGCTTCACAACCAGTTTTGTATGGTCAATAAACTAGATGCATGAATGGGAAGGTTCGTGTGAAATCACACTTGGTGGCTTGAAACAACTGAAATAATTGGCTTTTTCTAAGAGTATATTTTTATGTGTGAAACACAAACAAGTCAGAGAAAAGATTGCAATAATTGTTAATGATGAGGGCCTAGCTTTACATTAAATGTCAGTAATCGACAGTTAATTGTCTTTTGTAAATGGAAAAATTTAAGCTAAAATACAAGAAAACTCCTAATCAATAAATAAACATATCAAAATTTGTTTTTCTCATTTTTTGAAAAAATGTAGCAGCAGCAAGGATAAATGTTGATGAAAATAAATGACAAAATTATGTTCAACCTTAAAACCTTTCACAACTGAAATCTAAAATAAAAGAGGTATAAAAGCAGAGCTTGGGCTCCCTGTGGTTTTGTAAAAGGTTTGTCCAGGTCAACCAAATACCAACTGTTTTATTTTTATTTTTATTTTTATTTTGTAGCCAAAGATTTCTTGTTCAAAGTTCAAATAGGATTAGCAGAGGCCAGTGTGGTGATTGTCACTTCTGTATACAATACTATCTAGAACTTGACACTTCCGAAAATCCACCCGTTTCGTTTGTACGCTTTGTATTGTCTACCTGTGGACAAACGAGAAAATTGTTCAGAAAATGTTCTTTTGTACTACATAATTAACTCGTGTTTTATGAGGCGATATTTATTTCGTATGATTTCCTCTTTACCAAGTTTAGTTTGTTCTTAGTCTTTCAATTGACATTTTCTCCACCGGATGTTTTTTGAGTTCAGAAATTGGACGTATATCTCGGGTTTAACCTGTTTGCCTCATTAGTATTTGTGGTATACCAGTAAGCTTGTCAACATTTTGTCCTTCACTGATAGCCTCTTGTATTAATACGTGTATGAAATAATTTATTTATAATTACAACTTTTTATTTCAACCCAACACAACTGCTTGGTATTTGAGCATTGCCATCTGTTGGAAAGGATTTCTGAATATACTGTGTTGTCATTTGAATTCAAAAACTCTTCCTGGAAGTAATGTGAAGATTGTTCATGTTCTCGACCTTTATAATGACTTTGGAGATCGTAAAGTCCTGGGTCAATGTTTTGGTAAGGTTTCAGTTTGATCTTAACGTCAAAAAAATCCCGTTAAATTCTATGTTTTTAATAATTTCTCAGTAGAAATTTATTCTTAGGCGTGTTAGGGCTTCTTCTAAAGGGCCAAGAATATATCTCCACTGCTTAATTGGCACAACTTTTGTATTCTAATTTAACTTGCCAGAAATTTGTCTTAATAGCATAACATTGAATGTGTAAAATTAAAACATAAGATAGAAATGTTAAAGGCTTAAAAATAACTGGTCAGCCTTAATTCTAAAACCTTCTAAATAGGCCATTTGCATAATGGCGTCGTTTTACTATCACCAGTATACTTTGTCAAAATGCTCTCTTATTCAGATTTCTCTACTCTCCTGGGAATAGAGACAATTGGTAAAATTTGCCTGACCAATGAATAGAAGACACTCAAAGTATTCTGGTTCTTGGTAGTAAATTATGCCTGACAATTTTATTCTGGTTCTTGGTAGTAAAGTATGCCTAACAGTTTTTAATGATCATGTAGAGGATCAGCAAGTTTTCTTTGATAATTTTCTTATTCACAAGGTTTTCTTGCTCGTGAGTTTTCCTTGACAAGTTTAGGTTGTGCCCGCAATGCCTTTCGATCAGTGAAGTAACGGGCTGAGAACTATTTAAACTCATGAATATTCCTTGCCACATTTTCCCTGTTGTCCCTGCCACGAGCAAATTTCAGCCTGGATAATTTTTCCTTGTTTTCCTTTTCCTTGTCAAGAAAAACTTGTCAAGGAAAAATTGCTCGTGAAGACGTGGCTTAAGATTTTTAAAATTCTGAGGCAGAAGTAACCAAACAGTTCTTGTTGTGCTTAGGGAAGGTAATAGACCTCTTTTTTGGCGGGCGTATTGTTTTCAGATCACGTGTCATCCTCTTGGGAATAAGATTCTTTGTTCTAGGTTCATCCATATTAACGAATCTTCTCAAGCCTTTCGGCGAATCAAAGAAATAAAACCCAAGGGAATGATACGTGCTATGAAATGGGAAAACATTATGTCCAATGTAAAGAGGTCTATTAAAAACACGAAGAGTAAAGTTTTTTTATTTTTTATTTTATTTTGATTTTTGTGTTTTACAGGATAGGAAATTCAGCGCTGGTAAGAGACCCAGCTTTACACCCGCTTCATACGCCAAAGACCACAACTTTAAGGTCAGTCAACTAATTCTTCGGTCTTCAACCTCGGCGTATCAGCGCTGGTACGGGGAACTAGGGAGGTAACCTGGGGTAACACAATTTTGCAACTTGTCACGCGATATTATTACGTTGCAAGCTGCAAAACAAATGTTGCTTGTCATTGCCTCTGAAGAATGACGAAAGTGAGTGCTCTGAATGCTCTGTTTATATTATGGTCTGCGCATGCCTAACTTTTCTAACGCCTCCCACATGGATCAAAGATACAAAGAACAACCAGTTCTCAGAGAGACAGGGATTGTCACTAATTACAGTAAGGGGTTAATCTTCCATGGTCTAGGGGCCGACTAACCTCTCCCTTTAGGCTTCGGCCGAGCTCCCTGATTAGTCATTATGGATAGCGGTGTTGGAGCCGAAATCTCCAGCTGACCTGTAAATGGTTTCGCCTTGCCATACGACGCTTCAGCAATCGATGTCTGGATGTATGGTCCCAAATTAATAAATTAAAATGAAAGAAACATCCAGAATTCCAGGATCTATTGTGGAAAGTAAGGAACTGCAGTTTAATAAATCTTCATTTTCATTTAAGAAGTTATGACTTTACGCGGACTATAGCAATATGCAAAACCTGTAAAATGGAAATATCTATTTCATAGTCCAAGTAATCTGCTCTGTGGGCTTTAATCACGCGGCGGCCATGTTGGTTGAAACAATACATTTCCTCCCTGTAGCTGGCTTCGCGTTCAAACACCTCAGAACGAGTTCACCAGGGTATGAACAAAGGTTTCCCATTCTCGTGGGAATAAACGTGGCCGCCACTGCCGGGATTTTATGACCGGCAAAATCAACTTGTTCTAAATATCATAATCCACGTCTTTTTCACAGATTAATAGCTACAAAGGGCTTCACTGGTGTGACCACTGCAGAAATTTTTTGTGGGGTCTGACTCAACAGGGATATAAATGTCAAGGTAAGTATCCTGGTTTCTTGTATTCGACTTTGAAACATTACTTTGCACTGAAACATTACTTTACACTAGCTTGTTATCCTTCACTGCACCCCTCGAATTTGATGTAAATGAACCAAAACGAAATGCTTCATGGGTCGTAAGAAAACAGCGTTTTGCCTCTAACCTCGCTTGCACGCGCAGAAGCCCAAAGAACCATGAGCACCTTCGTCAAGGTGTATCCGGATACAGCATTTCTTTTGCGTCATTCTTCCTCAGATCTTGTGTTATTTCGTTGATGTCACTGTGCCAGGAATCCTTCCTGTTTATGTTGGAATTATAATACATTTGACTTTTTTTCCGTCTAGAATTCGACAACTCTTTAATTCCTTTTACCCCACTCCTCTTCTGGTTCTTAGAGCGAATATCGTATGAGTGGGAAACGATACGGTGAATTCCTAGAGTGTACTGCGTACTTTATCGTAACCGTAACTATGCGTTGTGATTGGACGATTCACACGAAAACAATGGGAAGCCAGTTCAATGTCGTCTTCAGGTTTTATTAGTTGAATGTATTTGGTTATTTCAGATTGTGGAATGAATGCGCATAAACAATGCTATAAAGTAATAAAAAGTGACTGTATGCCTGACAAGAAATACGTCCGAAGAGGTTGGTACACAGTCTATGTAATCAGCAACAAGAACAGCATCACTAATTTTTTTACCATTAGTTGAAATGAATAGATACAAAATAATAATTAAAACTTCAAACCAGGCAATATGGGACTTACCATTAATTAGAGGGGGTGGGGGCTACATATAAGGGGAGGGTCGTCATTTTTTTATGTAAAAAAAAGAGGAGGGGTGTCAAATAGTGCGGTAGTTTTTTTGAGGTGGCTGTACATTTTTAAAATCCATCGAGGGGAGGGCCTGAAGATTATTTCTTAAAGTGCCTATCAACCTTCCGACGATGCTCTTAGTATAGAATCTACATGAGGTGAGTTGTTCAATGACAAAAAAA
>JAAAQI020125904.1:0-14582 GCA_011800005.2 Stichodactyla mertensii
GAAGTGACGTATACTCAAGCCATGAAAAATCAACTCGATGGGTTACCATTTTTTCTAAAGTATGGTGCTCCGCTCGCACGGGCCTTCGGCCCGCGCGGGAGCTCCGCTATTATATGGTAAGCTGGCCTGGATAAAAATGGAACAATTTAATTGGTTGCTGAGAGGTCTGGATTTTTTCATCTCAACCTCTCCGCAAAATCTGGATCACTTTCAACAATTTTGTTTGCCTTGCCTATAATAAACCATTTACTGACCAAGTTTGTTTGGTCCAGATGAGGAGATATTGGTTTTCCCTATCTGGACCTCGGTCAATAATCCCTATGTTAACTCCCATAGTGGGATTTCTGTGGCAAAGTATGAGCAACCCAAAAAGCACTCCAAAGCAATAAAAAAAGAGCAGCCTGCTTTTGGATCTGCCACTATTGATTTTGAGTCATTTTTTATTTCTTATACATTAAGTATACCAAATAATTTATATATACACACCTTATGAAAGGCTACAAGATATTCAGAAGCTTCAATATGACCACTGCGTAGAGCATCCATCAATGGAGTAGCTCCACAGCTGTCAGAGATATCAGGCTTATAGTCACAGTTGTCAACTAGGAACTTCACTGCTTCAGTCTTCCCATGAAGTGCTTTTAAAAAAGATTTGAAGTTTACACTAATTGTCATAGAAAAAATGATAAAGTAATTAAAAAATTGAAAAAATGGCAAGATTGCATTACACACAGTTCTAATCCAAGGAAAGATGTGATGTTTTAGAATTATACAAATTGACATGATATGACATCTTATCTAATCTATTATGAGCTTGTTATAAAAAATTATGTAACTGACCTCTCAAGGGTGAGCATTGTAATGTTTTATGTGATGAACCAAAAATTACCCTAACAAATGATAATTCTTTATTCCCTATCATTATCCTGTGCTTCCTTGCAGTACCTACATGTAGGTAAGTATTTAAAGTGCCTATAACCCTTCCGACAATATTCTCAGTGTAGATTTTACATGAGGTGGGCTGTTCAATGACCAAAAAAAATTATATAGTTTTAGTGATCTGTCTTGAAGTTATAAAGGTTTTTCCATTCCATATGCTAATGACTGTGATGTCAAGGCAGTCATCATTTAAAATAAAAAACGTAACTGATACCAATAAATTGAACTTTGAAAGCATCTCTGTTTTACCCATGGCTCTTAAAAATATTATTGCCACTTAGTTTTTGCCTGGTAGTCAGCATTTTCGATTACAAGGAACAACAAATAAAGATGACAGACTGCATTGACGTCAGTCATTAACATATAGAATAGAAAACCTTTGTAACTTCAAGACACATCATTCAAACTATATAATTTATTAGGTCATTCAACAGCTGACCCCATGTAGAATCAATACTAAGAATATGGGTTATAGGCACTTGAATGACAAAGGCCCACATTTATTGGGATAGTACTTGTAAATGTATTTTTGATACATAACACCAAATCTGTCCTTTTAACATACCTGCTGTATGTAGTGGTGTGCGGCCATTTTTACTACATCTATCACTTGACCAGCATCCAGAATCCTTCTGCTTCTTAAGCAAATATTCTAAAATATCAACATTTCCCTCTCTATAATAAAAAAATTTAAAAAATCTATCATTAGAATTAATAGATATCTAATTGCCAAAAATATATAGATTGTTTTAAGATCTTGATCTATAAAAAACTAAGCTACAGTAGGTCCAATTAATTTAAAGCTACTCTGAGTAATGAATATGCTACCATGCCAAAACATTTTAATTGGGAAAGCAGTGATTGAGCTCACCAGAGGTCACCATGCTGTGACATTGATACATGATGTCATATTCCACAGTCAGAGTAAAACTGCTTTTATTAAATAATTTATAAAAACCTTGCAGCAATATGGAAACTGTCCCATCCATCTTTGTTGCATTGTATTAAATTTGCACCAGCTTTGACGAGAATATCAATGACATTGATGTTTGATTTTGTACAGGCAAGCATCAGTGGGGTCCTGAAAATTGAAATATTTTGAATTTTTCTAAATGCAAACAATTTGAATGATATTGATAGCAGAATACTTCACATGCATGCTCCTGTTGACAGGGACTCCAAAATATGAAAGAAGATCCCACAAAAGCTTTTACTTTCCTTCTCTCTGCAGTTGCTATAACAACATGAGGCATGGGAAACCAGAGCTCATAGTTAATAGTTTGCTATGGTGGGGAGGTGGTGGTGGCGGGGGAGGGGGGTTGGTATGCAGTTGAGTTTGACCCACAAATACACTGTAATTTAAGGTTGCACTTACCAATCAGCTCTTTTTAAACAGTCAAACTCAACACCTATATTAGCCAAGAACTTCACACATCCCAGATGAGCTCCATATGCTGCTTCATGTATTGGTCTTTTACCATCAGCATTCCACAATTCGAAGTCCATTTCATTCCTGTGCAGTATTTCCAACACTTCAAGGCGACCATGTCTTGCAGCCACAATAGCCGCATTATCTCCCGATTTTTCGTGTTTTATGTTAATAATACGCTTTCTGTCTTCGCTGGCGTTGATCATCTGCACAAATTCATCGATCTTTCCTTCTTGTATAAGCTTTAAAACTTTTGGATACTCCATTTTGGAATCACAGATATAAAATTCTAAAATAAAAACCTTGGTATAGCAAATCCACTGACTCAAAATTACATGGAAATTCTAATTTTGTGTTTCTTATTTATCAAACGACCCGTAAAAAACCGGAATACTAGCTCGAAGTGAAGGAAAACTTCAAAGAAACAGTTATATTTTCATGGAGGACTCTGTTCCCGCCATTTTACCCGTTTAAATCCCGCGCGTTTCCCGTTATTCGTATGCATTGGCGGGTGATTTATTAGCACCCAGTTCTTTCGCGGTTGCGGTGACAACTTTGAACGTATAACGTGCGAGTCTGCGAGTCTCAAACTAAAAACACGAATTTATCGGCTTTCTAACGTTTTTTAATTATCCTTTTATAAGATATTAACTCTACAAGAGCTTTTTGGAAGAGAAATTAAAATTATTAGGCCTTTAGATGTGGATTTTCGCTGAAAATTTTATAGGGTTTTGTTGAAGGTCTTAGTGTGTCACAACTACAAGACAGTCATAGAAAACACTGCAGTTTTTAAATTTAAAAATTTGAAGCCACAATGACTTCAGCTGGTGAGTAGATATCTATGTTATGGTTCCGTAATTTCAGCTTAAATTCCTCAAAACTTAAAACTTATTTTATTAAAGTACGCGTCTACAGCAACATCTATCATGACTCGAGCAATAATTCAAGTTGTGGGTCCTCGTCCCAAGGCTGTTGTTTTAGAGAGTTTTTAAGTTATATAAATTTAAGTATAACTATTATGCCTTGATTTATCTACTAATGTGATTGATCATGGAGTATTTATCGACCCATAAAGCTGCTCAAAACAGATTTGTGTTCACAAATTTAAATCAGAAAAATATATCACTTTTTGGCATCAAAAACAACCCACACTACCCTGCTAGCAGAGGTACCTTTTCGTTTGATATCTTTTGCTTTTTACTGTACTGGCTTTTGATTTTTGCTGTTCTTGATCATTATGAAAGGTACCTCTGCCTGAACTCAGGTTTTTCTGTTTGAGGATTGGCTGAGTTTATAACCAAAAATCTGGTCAAGGTGCAGTATTAATACAGACAACAAAATCATACAATTACTCTCCACAACAATTTTTTTTCTCGTTGCAAAGAGCAGAGGTGGCTCCTACTTTGTCCAAACAAGAAAATTTGTTGTGCACAGAGTGGTAATATAAGCAACATTTACTCTAAAGTTACATGATTTTGTTGCCCGTATTACCACACATGTAAGGCATACCCAAAAAGCAAGAAGAGATAGTTCTCTGCAACATTTGATGTTAGACATGCAAGAACTGGTTAAAACATTTGACACATCTGTAACATTTTTGTGGTAAGACCAGGCTGCTATTTACTAGGAACTTGATATCTATTAGGGGCAGAACAGTCGGGGGGTGGCTTTTTGTATAGCTGAAAAAAGGGAGCTGCCAAACACTGTGCAATCATTTTTGGAGTTCATGTATTTTGCGTATTTAATTTTTCTATCATTCCTTGAATTAGCTTTATTGGGGTTCATGTCAATTCTTGTGGCCACTTTACTTTCTGCAATATTTTGACAAGACAAGGGTCACTGGAAACTATAGTATGTCAACCAAAATACAAATGTACCAGCTAGCCAACCCACCTCCCTCCAATAAATGTCTAGTCCATTAAGCGCTGCAGTTGGTGTAGTTATTAAGAACAAGATACGCAATAAAATCTAAAATGCATGCATGCCAGCAGCCATTATAGATTTTAAATGTGTTGTTTTTCACAACATGTGTTGCTGACTGTTTATACTTTTTGGTCTTGTTTTATTTAGGTGGTGCAAGTGGTGACCAACTTCCTTTGGAAATACTGGAAAATATTTTTTGTCAAGTGCCTTTCCAAGATTTGATGAGAAATTGCACTGCAGTTTGTAAAACCTGGAATGAAGTTATTCGAAATCCCAAGGTTAATATTACAATTATGAACGAATAATACCTTTATTTAGAGGAAATTCCAGGATAGTCCTATTAGATAAAAATATGACATGCTACCAATAGCCCTGGGTCTGTATTTGAGAATGCATGGTTCCAGAATGTTTGGGATTTTGGCTTTTGTCAATCAAAAGAATTATACTTGCTCAGACCATTGAAAACGTGATTGGTAGAAGCCAAAAACCCAGACATTTCTGGAACTTGTCTAGTTGTCTAGGTAGTGTAAAATATATGAATTCAAAATACTAAAGTGTAGCTACACCAATAAAGCCCTAGTTAAACTCTCACCAATCCTTGGAAATTCCAATCCCTTTCCACCTCAAAGTAACCTGGTTCCAGAGGCGCTCTCTCTCAGTGCTTCACATTCTTTGGTGTCTGCAGCACTGTCCACTCAGGGGCATACTGGTACATGTATCCACTTAGGAATCAGAGAGGGAGGTGGCAAATGTGTGTGTTATAGAGGAGCCTGTGTGACTAACCAGAGGAGGTGTTGGGGATCCCAAAGTAAAAGCAGGGGCTGCTGCACCTTGGGTTCCCCTTAATCCACCCATACCACTAATGAATAAGAGCCCTTCTGGTGCCCAGGGTAGCCCCAAAGGAGATAAAGGTGTAAATCATTTGGAAATAACCTTCTCTGCAAAGAAAATCTATAGCAATATGTCTTGAGGTTTTTCATGTGACATCATGGTGTTGAGAAATTTGCCTTATATGAAACAGGACTTTACAGTCAAATTTGTTGTATAGATATTAGTAAACTTGTGAAGTTTCATGAAGGTTGTTCCAGAGAAGAGGTGAATTTTTAAACCTGAATTTTTTTTACAAAGAAATGTATGCTTGCAGGCAAATTTTGCCTGCCAACATACATTTCTATGTAAAATTTTGGGGTTTTGAAAAATATATCACAAAATTTAGCACAGTTACTAATATCTGTGACAAATTTGACAGTAAACCCCATTTTCAAATAACAAATTTCTCACAAGCATGACATCACATGAAAAACCTCAATACACTGTACACTGTACATTAAGCATTTTAATTTCATTTTTAATAGTTTTTGATTTGGAAAAAGACATACAACAGGCTGATTATGGGCTGCCAAGAAAATCTGCAAAAAGTCCAAGAATTCATGGAGGAGGATGAATTGATGGAGTCTCCTGAACTTTTAACTCCAAAACTTTGTGACTTTGTTAAGCATTTTAGAAGGAAGAATAATGCTCTGCTAGTTTCTTTGAAAAGCCACAGCAAATATCATTTGATTTCAAAATTTCTTGAGATGACATCAAAGTCAATTCGTAAGGTAAGATGGTGTAATATTATGTATATTTTAATTTATTCTTTTTTTTTTTTTTTACAAGTATGAGATACAAAGGAGGACACAATAGGCGATTTCCGAGTTCACAAAAATGATGCCTGAAGGAAGGCTTCAAGGAAATCAGACTTTGTGGCATGAAACTACTGACTTGTTTTGTTGTCACTCTTTTCTCTATGATTTGTTCGCACGTTTAGGCCAAAAGGTTCCAGTGTTGCTTTTGTTTTGATCATTGAAACATCACCATCAGTTTTGCATGCATTTAGATAGGATGTTGAGCTTCATACATGGCCAACAAAGGTGTACACAATGACGTGCTCCGCACAATCCAGACGTATCAAACGTTTGCCCTAAGAAACTTATTGAAGTGCCTTAGTCGTTCTAGCCCTTTCGCACTAATTGGGGCACTATCACTCACACACACTACCACTACATTAACTGTTTTAAGCATACAACTCTCAGCTAACACGTTGATTTTTACGGAGGGAGGAAAACCGGAGAACCCGGAGAAAAACCCTAGTGGCAAGGGAGAGAACAACACTCTAACAAACTCATGTGACAAAAAAATGTTACGTCCGCAGGGCTTAAACCGCAGACCCGACCTGTTGGATTCACAGTGGTGAGAGGCGAACGTTTTACCGCTACGCCACCCATGCCATCAACACAATGCGCGTGTGGCCCAACATTGTTGGTACCATTTGAAAAAGTCACCAACACTAACCGACAACTGCCAAAAAATGTTAGGTGTTCAATGTTGGACGTGTTTGCAAAGGTCTTTAAATTTCCTACTGATGGACTTCATCACGTAGTGTTTGAGAGACCTTCATGGACATAGAGAGCTGGTTAAAATTGGGTTTAGTTACTAAATATTGTTCATTGTTCATGTTTAGAGTGCTTGGTCGACCATTGCTCTGCTTGCGATAGTCTCTGCCAAAGTGGAAGACATCCTGGAAATAATATGGACCATGATGTCCAAAACATCAAATTGTCTCGTCATCGAGATTATCGAGTTATTATACCTGCTAGCCACCGTGTTCTGGGTACTGAAATCCCAAGGCAGAATCAACTCGGGGTGAGTCTTATGTGTGAGTCTTATGTTTACGATGTAGGCTGAAAGAATTCAAACTCAACCTTTTGCGCGACTATGAAAGAATGTATCTTCCCCGAGTTTCCCATAATTCCCCTTGATTTAGCGTGTACAAGCAAGGTCAGGATCTGGTCAGGGACAAAGTATGTGAAGGAGATTTCGGAAATTGAACAGAAGACAAACAGCGTTCTGTCAAATGTGGATTAAAATGCGAAAGAAGGATGTACTATATAGATTTACCAAATAGGATATCTGAATAATAGAACTATCCTATTCTTGTTTAGACACAGTAGACGTATTTTCCCAAAACTACGATCAGTTTTCAATGTTTTTGTCCCCTGACCTCGCTGACGCGCGCAAATGCCAAACAACTGTGGGAAACTCCGGGAAGGCGCATGGTTCAGTTGGTTAGTGCACTGCCTTCTATACAACAGGTCCGAGTTCGATCCCCTGTGACCTCGTATCCTAGTATTAATCCTGCTTCATTCCATTACGTGTAGCTTTAAGCTTTAAATGCCCGTAAAACGGAGCACAGATGGAATGAGGGGATAAAGGGTGCAACCTTAGAACGCTTTATACACGAGTCCGTGGCTCGATAGAATGTGTGCAAACCTTTACTTTTTACCTCTGCCAAATAGCACTTGTTCAAGTGACTCTGCTTAGTACATGCATAGGGTTCCTAGATCCAACAGCGGTTGTTTGTGGAGGAGCTATTTCATTTACCAGTCAACTATGATGGTACTAATTTTTCAAAGGCCGATACGTCATAGCTCCACTATAATAGTATTTACATGTAACCTTGATCTTTAGAGTTGTTTTCATGGTGGAGCCTTGTGTCCTTACTTTTTGAGAGCTCTCGAAGTTCGCCAAAAATGTTAATGTCACAGTTTGAATGAAATATTGGAGTTCGAAGCAATGAAATTGCAAGCACTTTATAAAAACAATGGACGCGATTTATCCTTGAGACTGACATTGGTAATGGTAAGACACAGTTGTATACATTAGCTACACGCACAGATGGAAATCTCACACTTTATTATTGGAAAACAGAAATATTGCTAAAATCGCAAGGTTTTGGACTAAAGTAGCACCGAATTCCGTCCGTCCGTCCGTCCGTCGTTCCATTCTTGGCTTACATGAACTAGAAATAATGTAAAGTTATAGTGCTTAGAAAGGAGGTTATTCCGGGCCAAAGACCCTTGGAAATAAATTCTGAAAAATTAATTTCCGACCTCGCTGGGATTCGAACCCACGACCTTCGGATTTGTACTACCGAAGCTCTACCAGCTGAGCTACAGGTCAGACAGGGAGCAGGCCGGGGTGAAATAGATGTTAGGTCGCGGTAATTGAAATGCAATGATATGAATATGTAAACCGCGTGGCACTATGAAATACATGAACTAGAAATAATGGAAAGTTATAGTGCTTAGAAAAGAGTTTGTAGTGCAAATCCGAAGGTCGTGGGTTCGAATCCCAGCGAGGTCGGAAATTAATTTTTCCGAATTCAGTTGTTTCCAAGGGTCTTTCGCCCGGAATAACCTCCTTTCTAAGCACTATAACTTTCCATTATTTCTAGTTCATGTATTTCATAGTGCCACGTGGTTCACATATTCATATCGTTCTTGGCTTATATTTTTTTTGGCTTGCTTCCTCCGTCCGTCTATCCATTCATCCGTCCCTTCGTCCTTGTTTCCAAAAGTGCCTAATTCTTTACTTTTAAAATTATACAGAGAAATGAGAAGGGCGTTTAAAAACAGAGAAAATAAACGGTTAGTTAAAATTAGAATTGTTCCTTCATGATTTAATTCAAATCGAACAAAATATAATGTAGACTAGAGGTTGCTAGACGAATCTTCTCATTCTTTCTTTTGAATTCGCGAATCTCGAAGGTGTTTTGACGTCGGATCAGTGTAACATTGCATAAGAAGAACAGTAAAACCAAAGAACAGCTGTTTTAAAGTTTTATTAACTTAACGGAAGCATTTTTCATCTTGAAAGTGCCTATATATTGTGTGTGTATATAATAGATAAATCAATAGATCAATAGATCGATCGTGTATAAATTAGTGTTTGTCTGTGCTAGTTTCATTTGGCAAGATAAATTTGAGCGGAGGACACTTCTCCTAGGTGTATAACAATATCGACTCCCGAAATCAAGATGTCTGTGAAATATTCTCAATGTACTCAATTTGGTATGTGGTATGAACATAGGACTCAGCTTTACAATACTGCAGTTTTTACTCAAGTCGTGCAAATGATGTTAATGATACCGACCATCATCTTAAACCTGGTTATTCTGATAACCATCTGGCGCACACCTTCGCTACATTCTCCTTCACATGTGTTTTTGGTCAACCTTGCCATTTCGGATTTCGGTGTCGCTGTGTTAGGCGAGCCTTTGATGTTGGCTTGGAAACTTGTAGAGCTTTACAGTTCCAATCTCTGGGCAATGTGTGTCTTGGCACACACAGCCTCTATTGTATCAAGTGTTTATGCTGTTGTATCTTTCCTAACTATTGCAGCTGCTACGGTGGATCGTTATCTTGCTCTGAAGTTACATCTGAGATATGTTTCCATAGTGACCATATCTCGTGTCATTGTGGTTTGTATCTTGCTATGGGTAATATCGATTGGATCTGCTCTTATTTCTCTCATCAGTTTCTCTATATACACCCACAGTCTTGCAACAGGTGCATTTCTTGTCGTTGGTGTTATGGTTTTCTGTTACTACAAGATATTCCTCATCATTCGACGCCATCACAACCAAATACATAGCCAGATGAGCAATAATGGTGCAGCATCCTTGATGAATATGTTACGCTACAAAAAGTCTGTCCTTAATCTTTCTTATGTCTTAGTTTTGTTTGTAGGATTTTATACGCCGTACGTCATCGTTCTAATCGTTTACGAACTTCGTGGAGTATCAGTCTCTATTTTTCAAGCTTGGGCTCTTTCAGTTACGGTAGCATTTGCAAACTCTGTTCTTAATCCTGTCATTTACTGCTGGAGACTGCGAGAAATTCGTCAAGCTGTTAAGGGGACCTGCTTAAACATTATATCTAAAATCAGTTGTAATCGCTAAGTGCTGTTCTCCTTGATTTCCCTAATTTCTTATCCCCTATAATAAGCGTTTGCAGTTTTATTGATGTTGGTTTTGGCAGTGACAACGAAAGAATCAAACCTCGAACTTCAATGATGGCAGAGTGGAAGAAAAAAAGAAAGAAATACTGTACTATCAGTAATTTTGCTACCGAAAACTTGCTTAATTACTTTAGCAAATAGTAATTGAGAAAAATTTTAATTTTTGCTAACCATCTCGAAAAAAATCGATAGCATGAATCAAACATCTTAAAGGCATTTAAAACTGAATTACAAAATCTTCAGTAGAAGTCAAATTTTCTTTTCATTTTCGTTCATTTTCGTTTATATAAATGTCTGTCTTCACTCTATAAGTGTCTGGCTGGGAACGGTTTTCGTGTGCGCGCTCTTAATCATTTGAACATTGAAATCAAAATTTTTTCCCTCAAAAAATCTCGTATTTAAATTAAATTAACTTAAAAACTGGACGGTAAAATTTCTTTAATTTTTGCATGTGATTTTTATTTTAGGGTTCGTAAGTGCTAAGAAAAAAATTAAAAATTCTGTAAGAGGGAACATTCTAGAATAAACTTCATTGAGTTTATTTCCTCTTACAGAATTTTTCTTTTTCTTTCAAGCAAAGATTGGGTCATAAAGTTAAAATATGCTCATTTTAAACGACTTTTACCTTGTGGTTTTTGAGCTATGATTTTTTGAATGAAAAAATTTGCTCGCATTTGAAGTGTTCTATCGTTGTCATAGGAAAGTCTTACGTCATATTTTCAATTCCATTCTAATCTTTACTTTATGGTCTTCGGGTTTTTGGGTCTGCTTCCTGTCATACTTTAACCAGATAAAGTTTTTTCAAGGCCATTTTTTGTTAGTCTATGCTATATCAAAAACTAATTGAAGCCTCCTTAAGCGATTCAAACCCTCATGGCTTTGTGATTTTGATATGGGACTTTTGAACATTGATCTGTGTTGAAAATTGCTTTATGGACTTCTTTTCTCTTGTCGTATATGGAGTGTGCAACTCTAGTACACGATCACACAATACTTTCAAAGTGTATTTAGGCCACCTGAATATTTCTTTGTTTCAATTTTTCTAATGAGTGTGATGAATTCTTGTTTGACAGTGCAAGCTTCGGGGTCTTTTGTTAATGTTAGACTCTCGAAGCATTGTCAAGATTATCAATTATGAGGTTATTCGTTGAGTGGGGCTCACGCAGATCGCTTTTACATTGCTACTCAAGCCTTCACTTTACTCACTGCTTATGTGTTTTGACTAATAAAAGATTTACTTTAAAGAATCCTAGTTACTCACAATGCATTGCATTGCGTACCGAAGATAGCCAATCTTCAGTCAATCCGCCATTTTCTCTGCCAGGCAAAATGGTGGCTGTGTTTGAATCCATTTCCATCGATCTTTTTTTTTTTAATTTTAATTTTTTATTTTTTTCCCATGCTGGAGAATTTACATCCATCAGAATATGTTCATACATTGTCAGTTCACCTTTTAACGCAGGTATTTTAAAGTTCAGCGAATCTAAGGTATGTAAGCAATAATTTAGGCACGCAATGTATTATGGATGACCAGGATTCCTTGACTATATTTTAATTGGCCCGTGTCATCACTTCCTATTTGTCTTTTGTATTCGAAATTCCAAATAGTTGTTCAAATCTTGTCCTACTTTTGCAATAAAATTTCGAGTCGAATATTAAAAACTAGACCCTGTCACCAGGGTGAACTCGTGCCCTGGGGGCTTCTGCTGCTGTGTTAAGCTTAGTACTGTAGAGAATGGGTGGGTTTGGGAGGGTGGATACTATTGGGTGGTGAAGTGGTAGTAACCACTCGCCTCTTGCATCTTTGACGACCCTGTAAACAGGCAAAGCTGGAACGAAAAAATAATCATGCGTGTTCTAAGTAATTCCTGTAAATGCAATAAAAAGATATAGCACAACAGCATTCCAAAGGAATGTTACTGGTCATAGTTCCAGCATCTGTATTACAGCTTCTTTCATGGCTGTTGGTCTGTTGATCAGGAATTGCTGTCATATCACATAGCGTTTCAGTAACATGCACACCTTTAATTTCATATATTATATCTGGAGTTTGATAGACCATTTGAAAATAATTTCTTAGCTCATTTAAGGTGTTTACTTCTAATAATACACAAGTTCCTTGAGGATGAGACATATCGAATGAGTCTCTGGCATGAGAATCAAATATTTTGAACTTCCCATCTAGTACAGTAAATAGCCATAGTAGTACTAAGAATAGTTAACAAAAAGGAATCATAACTTTGTCCAAGCAAAGCCTGTATACATGTAGCATTCTCTAATAGCATACCGTAATTGAAATCTTCTATAGCACAACTACCGCATATATTACCAGTATAGCTTGGACTGTATTAAGAGGCAATAATTAGTATTGAACATTGTAATCATTTCAGGTATTTCTGTCAGCAGTAAGTAGGATTGCCTGGATAGTCTGGATAAAGCAGAATACAATTCATTACCAGTGTTCATGATATTGACCAAGTCTATTGAGGAAGTGATACCTTATGATTAAGATTTTTATAAACATTTGGAGCTGAATGAGGCTTACATGCATTTGACTGGTTTTCTCTGGAACTTTTCATTAACTTACCAAGAATAATTAGTTTTCAGTTTGTTCCTGTGTTTTCTATAATTTCGATGCATTCTTTTGGATGACAGAACACGGTTGTACTTGATTCTTTTGACTGCAGAAGAGTGAAATTTCATTTTTTGTTTGTGTACACTTCTGACATTATGTACCCTACCCTTGTTAATAAACATATGCATACGGGAAGACCTTGGTACGTTTTTCCTTGTGTATGTTCGAAGCAAACGCCTCACGTTCCTGGATTTATGCAAAATGCGTTTAATCTTTCCGCTCTCTGGTATTCTGCTGGGTTCTCTATCACGAACACAAACAGCACGTGTACGAGTGTGACGACTCAAATAAACAAACAGCAGTTCCCTCGCAGATAGGAGGGGTGAGGACCAATTTAACTTTGCTGCTCCTAGGAGAGCTCGCTCACAAATGGAAGCGTTGGCGTCCAGCGAAATGCTGGTCTCTTCGTTTTTCGCTGCTGTTACAGCTCTCTCACGAATGGAAGAGGTAGCGATCTCTACATCAGAGATGTCCTCGTCATTGCTTTTAACCTTAACACTTCGACGAGTTAAGAGTGTACATTAACTTCCATAATATATCAGCTTCTTCCACTTCGAAAATGTCAATCGAAATCGTCGAAGTTGTGTTTGGAAGCACGACCATGAAATACAAACCTCGTGGTTGGTCATGTGACCCTGCCCATCAAAAAAATGACAACGTCAATCACATCGCCGGGTGTGTTGTCATGGTGCCCAAGCCTAACCAATTGGAGATCTCATTCACCGAGCCTCAATGGTCACGTGGTACAGATTGCGCAAGATTCTCATTTTCTCACGGAGAAAACACAAAAATACAAAAACAAAACAAAACAAACAAACACATTTTATGACTCGCGCCTACGGCCTACGGCCTGGGCACGAGTAATTAACTAATGTTTAAGGCGGACGGTAATAAAAACGCAAAATTTTCAAACTTCTTGTTGGAATATCAAGAAAAATTTTCTACTGGTCATTAATAGGGTAGTACAGATTATTTTGACGAAGTTTCAAGTTTGTACAAAGAAGTAGTGATTTTCGTCCAAGAGGCACTTTTAAGCCTGGTTCTCACTAGCGACGCAAGCATAAGCGCAAGCAACATACGCAGACTCAGTACTGCATTTATCACCGAGGTGTGAGAAAAGACAAGCACCGCAGTACCCTACTGAGTCTGCGTATGTTGCTAACGTTTGTGCTTGCGTCGCTAGTGAGAACCAGGCTTTAAACTTTCCACACTAAAATACTCTAGATCTAAATGCGCCTTTCTCACGTGGCAGCCATGGGTGACAAATTTTTTAGCCCGGCGAGTCTCGCATTCAAGCACGCATTCAGAACGAGTTTGGACGGGCGAAAACAAAAGTTTCGTGCTCATGGGATTAAATGTGGCTGCCGCGTGTGGCCGGTAATTTCACTCGCTTTCTTTGGGCAATTTGTGGACCATAACTTACGGTACCGACCACTACCTTATTTTTGTAGAATCGGACTAGTAAACCGAAGACGTGGGGTTCGATTCCCGACCGGGGCGTAATGTTATTTTTCTCTTTATTCTTTCTATATCTATATACACACCGAACGCATTCACTTTACCTTATTTTTGTGTTAACCTTGCCATATAATACCTCGCTTGCTTGGTCCGTACGTAAATTATGGAGCCCCCCTTTTCCCATTTTTAATGGCCAGAGTCGCTACGCCATTAGGCAGTGGAAAAGAAAGAAATATATATACTGGCCATACGTTTCGCATTTTTACCCTTGTACATATTTTTAATATATAAATTAGGTACTACCTAATAGCGGAGCTCCCAGTTTATTTTTTATCTACGTGACTGAATTGATGCAAT
>JAAAQI020125915.1:0-48817 GCA_011800005.2 Stichodactyla mertensii
ATAAAGATCTGGCCCATTTTCTTCTGACCCCCCCTCTTAAGGGTGCTCATTTTTTCCTGACCCTCCCCTTTTTGATAACTGAAAAAAATATGACCCTCCCCCTGATTCCACCCCCTTCCCCCCCTGCTAATTTCTGACAAGTCCCTAATAATTCTACAAAACATCACAGTCGAGGCAAGGCATGCTTACAGCACCACTAATGCTGTGAGCTTTTCACAGTCATACAAAATCTGCTGTTTGATAATCATTATGATAGTGATTGCCCATGCACAGAAAGGTAATTAAAAGGCTAAAACATGTTCCACAATGTTCTATGTGTCAAAATGGTAAAATGGATTAATCTGTACCTGGTAACTTCATTTTTGGAGCTGGGATGTGTACAGTATGTCTTCTCTTAACCTGAAGTAAAACACACAATTATAGCTTGAGTAACATTCCACACAAATGAAAAGCTAAAGAGTATAAAAGTGATATGTATCTCAACATATATTGGTATACATGTGCAGATATTTTCATATATCCCTCCTCATAGAAAATACAGCAGCCATGGCGCAGGATAAAATAGTTATACAATGCTTTCTAGTGGCACACCATGGAATATCTCACTTGTCACATGAAGGTCACTCACTCACATGTAAAGGTTTGTGTTTACAGTCATAGAAAAACAAGTGATGCGTGGTATGCCACTCAAAAGCATTGTATGACTAGCATATATAGAGGATATTACACGGTGTTGTGAAGATATATATGAAGTTTATCTTCAAGTGGTGAAAATAACATTTTATTCGTTCGCTGTGCTCACTCATGAAATATTGTTTTCACCACTCGAAGATAAACTTCATATCTTCAAGACACCGTGTAATTTTCTTTTTATTATATAGACACAGAAAATCTTTCTTTGCTGGCCACTTTGCAAAACTGGGCACACGTGCATCAGAAGTGACGTCATTCATATCCTCACTAGTGAAGATATGGAAAATATGTCACTGGGTTCCTGGACGTAGTTTCGTATCATGTTTACGAATGGCTTATTTTCCAGTATCTCACTCATGTCTATAATTATAATAAAATTTCATATATGAAGTACACTTTTCAAGAGAGAGAAATATGACCAGTTTTTATTGATTGTATATGATATTATAGCCTACGTACCTCAGCATCATCTTTATCCCATAACAGATAATATCTTGGCTTATCATCTTCCGTTTTCTTGGGTTTGATCCATCCATTTCTGATAGCTCTTACTATTTTCATCACCTTTTAACAAGAATAAAATGTAACAGGCCATTGTACAATTGAAGAGACATGATGAGTCTATTTAAACACACTATTCTTGTTAATACTAGTCAAAACAGTGTAAAAAAAAAAAAAAAAAAAAAAAAGGAAAAAGTTTTTTCTTTGAAATCTACCCAAATTTGACCATCATTAACCAGGTCAGTTTTCTTTAGACTAACAGTAAAAGTTACTTTGCTATGACTAGACTATGTCCAGTTCTTTTTAGACTAGCTTTGCTATGAGTAGACTACATTTACTAAACTTGGTATGTCTTGGTATAGTCTTGAGAAGCTAAACCATTACAGCATACCCTGCACAAGGCCTTCCTTTAGTTGGTTTACCATTGAATGAGTGCTTTTCTGTGATCTCTTAAATTATAAATTTAATACTCACTCTTTTGTGTTCCCATTTTGAAGGTATGAATCTAGCTTTTGGTTCTGGTGCATTTGATAATGGATGGATCATTTTGTCTCCAGTGAAAAAGTCTACATAGGGCTTAAGAAGAACACAGATATTAGATGGAAAAGATGAACCTTACAAAATTATCATTCCCTTCTAATTCCTCACAGTGGAGAATAGAATTTTGAAGGAGAAGGGAAAGTCTGAGAGAAATATGTACATTTAATATTTACTGCAAGGACAAGTAGCAAGTACAACAGATTCCAGGTAAATGGGAAAGGTATGCATGTAAAGTACAATTTCACATGTCATGGACAGCATGAAACATTCTAATAATAAAATGGCCTCCCAATGATTCTGTGTTACTGGTGGTTCTACTCTAGCAATGGTCACTTGATGTCATTAACCAATCAGAGTACAAATCAAAAACAATAGATTTCAAGTTAATATTCTACCACGGCGACTAAAACATTTGTTATCACAACAATTTCAAGTTCCTCCTGCCTTTACACTCAGTAATAGAGCATGTTGCGACTGCATGTTCACATGCAGATGCAATGGATTGATGAGCAATGATTCATAAGCTGATTATTAAGAAACTCAAGTGATCATGGTGAGAGTAGAACCACAGTAAACATTCAATCACAATGCATAGTGAAGGTTATGGCAAAATATGGTATGACTGCCGCAGTGTGGTAACAAATTTGCAGCCTTGTTTCCTACTTTATTTATGATGTAATGCTGTACCCTGTTTATGGAATTGATTTCCTGAGAGAAAGAGGGATTCTTTTAGTTCAAGCTTACCTCATAAGGGTTGTATCCTTGCTCAGGGAATTGTAAATTCTGTATCCTGTCTATGATAGCAAGGTCTTCATCAGAAAGAACCACTTCTTTCATTGTTGTCTTATCGTGGACAGTTCTCCTGTAATCAAAAAATGGAAACTTGTAAAATATTTGTACACAGATGGATATACAATGGCAACATCTCATAGCTCCTGCCTAGAACACAAAAACAGTACACAAAAGGATACAGTTTACAGTTAAAACAACAGATTAAGAAGGGTCTTACTTATCTACATACCAGCCACTATTGTTGCTAAAGAAAAGGATTTAAATCTCAAAGATAGTTTCTCCACTTTTAACTTCATACATGAAACCAATTTGAGACGTGGATTGTTTTCTGATATGTATGATGACATCATCACTTCTATGTAACTTATGACCTCATTTTTCATTTCCATCATGTTAGAATCAACATAATTTTCTGTTTTCATCAGCAATGACCGATTGGAACATAGGTAAGAACCCCCTGGTATCCAGTACTTTCGTTCCAAAGTCAATTCGATCCAGGTCAACTCGATCCACTATAGTGACAATCGATCCACATATCAGGTCAAATCAATCCACATATCAAGGTCAAGTCGATCCACATATGTATTTAACACACTAATTGTGTATTAAAGTGTAATATAAAAGAGTTTTACATTTTGGTTGTGAACAGAGAAGGTATGTGACAATTTGGTTGAGAAAATTTGCCAGTCATTTATTTTGCCATGAATATGAACCGATGTTGTTGACTTTAAACTTCCCGGGCCAGAACTGTTTCAAATAAGTTTTATGTTAAACGTCCTTACTGAAACTCGGAAACAAGACTAAAATGAATATTTGATTAAAATATATAACAAGTTGAAGTGAGGATTGACAAGAATAAATTTCACGAACTGATCAGACTCGAAGGATTTCTTGTCTCACTTTAATACTTCATTGACTGAAACAAATTGAAAACCTGAATCACTCTAATTCGATGAGTAAATATCTACCTATCAGGAAAAATATCTTTATGAAGTTCCATTTTGATGATGTTTTGCTAACCCTAACATAAAAATACATTCAACATTTTAGTGTAAACCAAAGGAAATAGAACAAAATAAAACAAGAGTGACAACTAAACAACAATGTCTAGTGACAACGGCTGCCCCTGACAACCAAAACACAGTTACGCCATGGAACACAAAATACCTGAACTTGAAATGAAGGTATCACAGTTAGTTCATCATTTTCATGTCATAGTAAGGTGATTTGTTTGGATTTTCTGATTGTCTTAATAACTGTACTAGTTTCAGGCGAGTTAAGCTAGAAAATATATAAAATAAGCTGAAACAGGACTCTTTGAACAAGTGTTGTTGTTCTTATCAGTCAAATCGATCCACGCAACTGACTTGTAACACGAATATGAACCGATGTTGTTGACTTAGCTTTCGTATTTCTATGAGTTTCAATTCTAAATAAATCTCCAGTGTTTTCTAATATTGAAAGCTCTAATCGTAATCACATGTATAAATGAACTTGAAAACTTATGAGCAATCATTTCAATCGAATCCTTGCGAATCTTTAAGGAAGAAGATTAAGTATATTTGTCTTACTCTTTTTCTGAACTTAACTATCTTGGAATTTACTTCATCACATTATAAAATAAAGTTAACATTATTTGTAGTTTTGTAAAAACATATAGTTTAAAGTCACACAAGTTTTGTATCAAATTCTCCAAGAGGTTTTCTTACCGCGTCCTTCGTTACGTTTTCATGAATTCGGGACGCTGAACTTTCGCCAACTTGCAAACGTATAAAATATATTTTCTAAAAAACTTGCCTCTTAATGTTTCTTAACCCAAAATAAAAGTCTTAATTGAAGAAGTTTATGCTTCTTTAATATTACAGTTAATTTCACATAACTTTGCCCATGCTGGTTGCGAAGTTCCTTGGGAAATTCCAAAGTAAGTTATGAAGTTTGCAAGTTAGTTGGCAATTAGCCAGTCTACTTCCAAACTTTAAAACAAAGTTCCCAACTTCAGAAATATCGTCTTTACTGAAGTAAACTACGAAATCATATGATTCTAATTTTATTGATCTCAGTTAATTAAGAAATTGTAAAAATTATGATTTTTTTTATTACATAAAGAAAGTAGAAAGGCCATAAAACATGTAAAAAGAGCAATTTAAATAGTTATTATTGACAGTTGCGTGTTACAAGTCAGCCAAGTTGTGTGGATCGATTTGACTGATAAGAACAACAACACTCGTTCTTGTTTTTCCTGATAGGTAGATATTTACTTGTTGAATTAGAGTGATTCGGGTTTTCAGTTCGTTTCAGTCAACGAAGTAGCCTGCATTGCATTCGGACTTTACAAAGAAAATTCCAGATGCAACGCAGGCTATCAACGAAGTTGTGCTTTGCATTAAAGTGAGACAAGAAATCCTTTGCAACTCCGATGAGTTCATGAAATTTATTCCCGTCAATCCTCACTTCAACTTGTTTTATATTTTAATCAAATATTCATTTTAAGTCTTGTTTCTGAGTTTCAGTAAGGAAAGTTAATGAGTTTAATGAGTTTGTTTAATGAGTTTAAGTTTAATGAGTCAACAACATCCGTTTGTATTTGCAAAAATTGAATGACTGGCAAATTTTCTCAACCAAATTGTCACATACCTTCTCTGTTCACAACCAAAATATAAAATTCTCTTATATTACACTTTAATACACGATTAATGTGTTTAATACATATGTGGATCGATTTGACCTGATCTGTGAAACGATTGTCACTATAGTGGATCAAATTGACTTTGGAATGAAAGTACCGGCATTCAACCCCCTTAATGCTCCTCCCTGGAGTTTCTCACAATTGTTTAGGATTTGCATGCACCAGTGAGGTGATTGAAAACTGATTGTAGTTTGAGGAAATTCATGCACTGTGTCTAAAAAAGAACAGGTAATATCCTCTTTGGTACATGTAAATCCATTTACATCCTCCTTTCACATTTTAATTTTCACATATTGTTTGTTTTCTGTTCATTTTCTGAAGTCTCCTTCCTGTACTTTGCCCCTAACCAGACCTTGACCTCGCTTGCATGTGCTAAATCAAGAACAATTATGGGTAACTCCAGGCAGAAGGTGCATCACATTACAATTTATTACAATGGTCAGGGATAAGGTTCCCAAGACTAGATAATTGAAACTCTGGACTAAATCTTTACAAGGCTTGATTGTATAGTCAATTCAGGTTTGGGTCTAGTCAATATGAGCCTTTATTTAAATCCAGCAACAGCTCAACTCACCAATAGTTAGGATCATCCATCTTGGATAAGAATTCATCAAGCTAAAAATAAAAACAGGAATGAATTCTAATAGTTGCAGGTGGATGATAATTTGTCTACTTTTTTGGCTTTATTTTAAGTGTCTGTAAGGAAATGGACAATACACCACAGTGTTGAAGGTTTATAAAGGTTTCTGAAATGAATGATTTGAGATTTTAAGAACATTTAATTTCCAAACAAAAATTATTGTTTTTAAATCTGACAAAAGATATTACTTATTTTCCTCTGCAAAACAATTCACTGAATGGGTTACACACATGGACAAAAGTTACTAGTACTACTCTAGTGAATTACTATAAATGGCTTTTCTTTATGAAACAAAGAGTGCACAACAAAAGAAAACTATGCAGTGCATCTGTTAAGTCCAAAATACACACTACTGTACACACTATTGCATGTAATGGATGGCTATTGTGAACTATAACTGTACATGCACCATATGGTAAGTAAGGTGTTGGTCGACCACTTACAGAAACCTTACTAACCACTTATCAACATCATATATACCATACATGTACTACAATTGTACATACATATGGTATTATGGGTTTGGGTCTTTCTACATATATGCATTGTAAAATTACATGTAAGTAAGTAAGCTTAAGCTAACCTTGACACAAATAGTGCACATACAGTTTACAATAGCCATGTAATGAATTAACAGACATGCATCCAAATTACACTTGCAAACACCATGAAAAACTTCTGAGCTGCATGGTAGCTCTCAAACATTTATGAAAATTACCATAAATGCTACCAAAATCAGTTATGTTATTCACCTCATCAGCTGTTGCAGGCTTCATGACCTTCTTTCCATCCAAGTTATAACCAATATGAGGATAATCATTGTACCATTCAATAGGAATATTACCTACTGTATTCCTGGCATCCTGAACACAAAACATGTTAAAAATACAAATGATGATTGAGTTTTTGTTTTGGTTATAAACCATCCCATTTCTAATATCTGGGAATATAAGATTCTTTTTTGTATCTAATAATGATGATCAATATGTTTCACAAAAACTTATCCTATAAGGAATGTGTTGTTGGGTATGGGGCAAATTGAGATGCACCAGTGCAATTTTTTTCTTATTTTACTTTTATTTATTGAGTCATTAAAAAAATAAAACAGCTGCATCTTGGATTACCGGTACCTGCTCTCCTTTTCCTTCTCCCCTCCCTAACCCAAGCCTATACCTGACTAACTACCAACAGGGTAATAGCCTACTTCTGAGATATGCCTCACTTATCACACACAAAGGTTTAGTGTGAGGCTTCATGCATAATGCTCAGTGATCCATACCTTGAACCTCACCCTTTGGTTCTGTGGTTTAGCAACTGTGCTACCGAGGATTTTATTGGCAATGATGAGCTGTTTTATTTCATAACATACAAAGTCTTAACCAATCCTAACTGGAAACCTAATTGTAAAGTACTTTCATGTTTTATTTTATAAAATAGAAAGTGCACTATTATTTACACTAGTGCATTTTCATTTTCACCACCCCCCCTGATAAAAACATGTATATATGTACATTACCTCTTCATCAGAAGTCTCTACATCATCTGTAGTTGTGTTTTGTACATTTTTTGCTTGAACTACATCACTTTTGTTGTTATTTTGCATGTCAACATTTTGATCCTTTGTTTCCTTTTCATCTGACTTGTCACTCTCACTTTCATCTTGTTCATCATCCTCCTGATCATCCTCATCACTCTCTTCATCATCCTATTGACAAACATCATGTGATAAAAAGGAATGTGGAATACAGTGCTGTTACAGTGTATTTCACATACTGTAAATGTTTGATAAGTGAGTTCCAAAGTTTGTTCAGAAGCTTAAAAGTTCAAGTTGTACTTTTGAAGTTCACAACAAAATTTGTTGGCAAACTTTGAACAGTCTTTATTGTACCATTCACTCTAAGTCTTTATTGTACTTGTCTTCTTCTTGAAACCATCCTTAGACAATAGCACTGCACTGCTTTCTGCAGCAGCTTAATCGTGAAGTTGATTTTGATGAATTACTGAACTTGCACCTTTAAGTTTGAAGTTTGCCAACAAAGTTTGTTGTAAACTTCCAATGTATGATTTGAACTTCTGAATTTCTAAACAAACTTTGTAACCCACTTGTCAAAAGTTATGTTATATTATTATTAAGTTATGTGAAATGCACTGTAATGAAGGTTACTTCTTCATGTTCAACAAGTTGTTAGGTTCATTTGTCTATCAGTTTTTGTTTCTATAAATTATGTAGTCCGTGTTCAAACAAAGTAAGAGCCCAACATGTTTGTTTTAAGCAGTCAGGTTGTCACGTGATTCTTAAGTTCAAGAAAATTAGCTCCCTCATTGATATTAGAAACATGTATCCCTGAGGAACACATACAAATACTAGTATATTATAATGCTTTCTTATAGTACATGTATATACTATACACTTAATGTCCGATCTCAAGGGAAACAGTTAGCTTTGTTTTCCCAAGAGGCTTGATGTTTCATGAGGTGAAGCCAAGGGAAACATCAAGACTCAAGGAAAAACAAAACTAACTGCTTCCCTTCAGGAAATAAGTTGTTATTTCCTGATCAGGATACATTTAGATTTAGTTAATACCATGCGTGATCATCTTTCAGCCAATGACAGCGTTCATTATATGAGAAAAATCCATAACTATATAACAACATAGAATATCCAACTCATCACATTTTTTTAATGAACATGAAACAATACAAGAAAATACAAGTGACAAAAGGGTTATTCTATGGCATACCATGAGATAAGCATTTTATAACTACTTTACCATACCACAGACGATACAAGTGCATCATGGAAAGCAAGAGTGGAATAGGTAGACGTAATGTTTATAAACATTGTCATTGTCATGTAAAAACATTTTAACAATAGGTTTTGTCACATTGCTTTGTTGGATGATCCAATAGATTTTTGGTTGGCAATTAACCAAAACAAAATACGTCATCATACACCACCTATACTGATGAATACATATGCAAGACAGCTTTCCTGAATTCTGTATTTTCTATGGTGTGGCATAATGAGTAATAGCCCATTACATGACTGCACAGTCAGTGGTACACAAATGGCAAAGTAACTGCTTTCCTAAAATACCAGGCAATTTAGCACGATCCCCCCCCCCCCCCAGAAAAAAAGGAAAATAGCAAACATATACATTTTTTTATCAAACTTTATTAACAAAACTATTAAAACAGTATAAAAATTTAAAATTGTTATAATAATATACATCCAAGTAATTTCTTTTCTGCAAAAGCTGATATGTGTATGATTTACTCACAGAATTTGGGACATCTTCTTCGTCTTCTGATGAACTTTCCTCGTCTTCTAGTCCAGAATAATTACTCTCCTCGCTATCAGATGAATCCAGTTCATTTTCGTCTTCATCAACAGTTGTTTTGTTTTTGTTTTCCTTGATTCCGAACAAATCTAAAGCTTTCTGTGGGATTGCGAGAGAAAGAGATTATTCCCCATCACATGACACTAATATATCAGCTGATATCAATCATTATTATCGTCAATAAGTCTTAAAATAACTTCAAAAACTTAATCCAAACTTACCTCACTTTTCTTGTCGTCTTCGTGCAGCACACGTTTTGGCATTTTGACACCAAAATTCTAAACCAACTGCAAATTTTAAAAACTAGACATGGTGTAGCGTATAATACGCACCTTCTGGGTTATAAAATACTGAAATCAAGTTTGCAGGAACCAAATAAAATGACAAGAAATGACTAAAAAAATGAATAACTTTGGTGATGATCCGCCATGTGCAATCACTCGCCCTAGTCTACCTGGCCGTGTTTATAAGTATAACCGCTGATAGATAGGACCGAGGACGCATTTTAGAAAGAAAGAAAGCAAAAATGAATGAACAAACTTTCATTCTATTTATTTTGGGCTTTTTTGTTCTTCGACTGATTTTGCTCCTCCAAATTCATATTAGTATGACTTACTTTGTTTGTTTTTAGCACTGATTCCGTTTTTTATGGAACTGCCTGTCATTTAGTGTTTTCAAATCATTAGCCGGCTGCCGGTCATTTAGTCACTTCCTAAAATTAAATTAAAGTAGAAAGTAAAGAGGGGATGATAAATGAAAGGATATGAAAACAGCAAAAAATACAAATACAAAAAGAGACGACCATCTGGATCTGGCCTGCATTACGAGTCAGCGACGCAGGCACTCTAATCTGGATCCAGCCGCATGGATTCGATGCCAAGTCCAAACTGAGAATGGCTTCGGAAATCTCTTAATAAAATCATTTTAAAATGCCATACCCTTGAGAAGACATCCAAGGAAGCTGAGATATCTTATGGAATTAAGACCTGTCAGACAATGGGCCTGCCTCTCTCTCTCTCTCTCCTTGCATGGTCTTATCACTTCTGCGCGCTTCCATAAAAGAGGAAATAATCCAGTCTATCAGATGTACTGTATTCTAAGCTATTGCTGTGCTCATTCTCCTCCTGGGAGAGAAAACAGGTCAAAATACGGCTCGTTTTGGCGGAGTTAAGTGTACCTGGATGAGACCGAAGTGGTATATAGTTAGTTTTATCACTATTATCCCAAGATTTACGCAAAACATGTTGCAAACGTTTGATAAAACTTGAACGCAAGACGTGACTAGGGAAGAAACAGTTTCCGTTGTGTGTTCAGATATAGAGCGCTTTCTACATTCCTGTGCCCAGAAAGCTCCAGCTTACCTTTTCTAGTATATTGGCTTCCGTCCATCAAATTTTTTGATTTACTTGTTGAAATGTGAAAAGTGTTCTAAGAAGCCTGTAACATACAAATATTGCGCACGTCATTTTCTGCCTGCTTGTATTTCTTCCTACTACGTGCCCCCATCTTTTCCTTCATGCTTCCATAAATGGAGAACAGTATATGTTGTACTTGTTAAATCGACAATGGCGTCAAAAAATGTTTAATGTACTAGTGAACCTAAGAGCGCACGGGCGTGGCAGGGTACCTGGGCCTTTCCCACTGCATAGGTCTTTTCTAAGATCGTGAATATGGTGTATTATGGTCTAGGGTTGGTGAATTAGGGATGGTATAGCGCTGCGCGCGTCAGTGACGTCACAAATCAGACAAACCAACTCTGCAATTTTTCATCTCCTTGAGTCCGATTTCTGCCGTTTGGTTTTTAATGACTTTTCGGTATGATTAAAGTTGTCTGAGTCATGCATCTTCTACGCCAGTTATTTTTAGAACCGACGCCGCGCAGCGCTATTCACATGTATTGAATGTCCAGTTTAATTTAGGTCAGCTGGCGAACGAGACAGATTTTAATATTCATGCGCAATGCAACAAGACGCAACAACGACAAAGACAAATTAGAATTGTTTTAATGCACTAGAAAAGAACTATAAAAATATCTAAAGACAAAATGTTACTAAGCTAGCAATCTTAAATCAGGTTCGCAACAATTCTTCGTACGAGAATACTACTTTACAAATGTACACGTAAATTTGTTTTCGAGAGAGTTTGATGAGAAAAGATTGCCAAGGAGACACGCTGGTCAGGTCACCTAAGCTGTGGATATTTTCTGTTCAAGAAAAAATGCACGTGCGTTTTTATTGGAAAATGTAGATTATTTTCGTTACATTTTGTTCAAAAATAGCCAGATTTTGTTTTATTTTGGTATGTCTTGGTTGCCATCATCAAACTTTCTCAAATCATTAATACTTACAACATTATCTCCTCTACTTATCTTCGTTATTACACACTTTAGGCTTATCCTTTACGAAATATGGACAACACTTCCAGCCATGACTTAAATAAACAAACTGCTTGTATAACCATTTGACATACTTCAGTCTAAATTAAGTGGAAAAACCACTGCATTTAAAGTAATAAGTAACATTTCATTCTATCTTTCACTTCAACGTTACTATTTCAAATCCAAACACAAAAAATGTATTACCTAAAAAACCTTTGGCTAAAAACCTTTAATAGACCCTTCCCGAATTCGCTTGGATGATCACGAAACAATGGTTCCAAGTCGAGACTGAATTTGATTCTTTTGTTTATCAAGGCCAACCTCGACTTGAAACTATTGTTTCGTGATCATCCAAGCGAATTCGGGAAAGGTCTATCCTTACAATTACATAACTCAAACATTATTCTAACATATTGTTGCTATTTATTTTTCTTGAGCTTTAAAATTTTATCATTTTTCTTATTTTAAAATATCGAAAACCTTCAATTTCGAAAATACTGCACGATAATCTAATCTTTAAGAACTGTAATTCCTATTTTCCTTGTTTTACAAGCTTCGATTTTTGCTTATCTTTTGCGTTAAAAATTGTCTAGAACATTTAAAATCGTTCCTAAAAACACGATGTTTATAAAACAACCAAGAAAGAATAATCATTGGTTTTAATATGACATTTGTAAGGCTAACGCCTTCCCATTTCAGCCTTTTTTAACAACGAAAGAATTTCGCATTAGAGTAGTTTTCGTATGATTGTGAAAATCTCACAGTATAGACGTGCCGTGACGTGACCGTACTGGGGCCGCGTCAAAGCATTTTCATTGGATGAGCAAGTGATCTCTTGTGCGCTGTGATTGGTTCAGCGGATGTCGTCAATTCCATACTTTGATGATGTCACATGTTATGACGTTTCACAGCCATACGAAAACTACTCTGTTATCTCTAACTCTTTTCTCATGGATGGCAACAGCTTCACTGTTAGGGAGAATCTTTCTGGAGACCAAGAATTTTGTTTTCAATAGGCCATAGCGTAATTAACTACCAAGACAAGGATGCTTTGAGTGGCTTCTATTGTCAGGCGCATTTTACCAACTGTCTCTTTGTTCCCAGGAGAGTAGAAAAATCCGAATAATAAAGCATCTACACAAAGCATTCTGGTAGTGGTAGTAAAATGACGTCATTATGCAAATGTCCTATTTAAAATAAACCTTGTACTCCTAACAGTACTTATCAGACCCTAAGCGATTTTTATCTCAAGATTAATCCTCAACCCCCTCATACATCTTGGAGAGTTTGTCGAATTTTGAACCCCATTGCTTAAGGAAGTCGAACTCCTGTTCGTAATCATCATCTTCGTCTTCTCCTTCTATCTCGCTCAGGTCGTCTACGTCAGAGTCATCTCCCTCGTAGCGATAGATGTGAAGCTCGTCCACCGCCAGATACACCTGTAAGAGAACAGGGGATTGGTCAGGTTTAGTGCGGGTTATAAATAACTTTATGATGAATTCAACTCCTTTTTGGATTATATTGCCTTCCATGTGCTCATAGTCTTTCATAAATCAATTCTTATCAATCACCACTACCACCAACTCCAACACCACCATCACCACCATCATCATCAATTTTAGCAGCAGTATCATTACCATCACTCTCCTTATCATTATCATCACCATCATCAACCACCAGCTTTATCATTACCCAACCATCATCAATTATTGTTCATCACCATCACCAATCACCGTTATTATCACCACCACCATCAACACAAACAAAAGCATCATCTTCATCATTATGAACAACATCAATCTTTATCATCATCATCTTTATCACCACAATGTCATCATCATCACCATCACCAGTCCTCAAACTACGCTTTGCACTTAAGTGACAAACGATGAAAAGATGAAAATTTTGTCATAAAGTTTGAATGTCTAGCTTCTAATGTTTCTAAGGGTAACCGCTACGACAGCACGTGAGAATGATTGCTTCTGTTTGGCTGAATATTTTTGGGCTAGTGGCTGAATTTCAGTGAATCAAAAGCCTCATTCTCACGTGCTATCGTAACGGTTGCCCCTAGAAACATTAGAAGCTAGATGTTCAAACTATTATCGTTTCTCACTCAAGTGCAAAGTGTAGTAAGCACCATCACTATCACTTTCATCACTAGAACATCATCTAGACTTGCTCACCTCTCTATTTGTGATAGTGACTCGTGTAGTAATGAAGTCACCTATATCATCGCCTTCCACATACTTGGGCATCTTGGGGCTTGGTCTACCTGTCAATCTAAAGGCAGGACCACTAGATGGAGGAGGCGCTCCTTGGAGCAACGGCGCACTCTCCGGCACATCAACATCTCCCTCGGTTATACGGGAATCCGAGGGGCGGGGAGGGATGGTAGTCTCTATGTAAGTGTATTTCATGAGTTTGGTGATGTCGAAGCCAAAGTTGTCTTCCTCTCCGCCTCCTTCTTCGTGGTACAGTCGCACATTGTCATGCACGTGACCCTCCTCGTGGTCGGTAACCATGACAGGGGCGACAATCGGACGTCTCTTGATCAAAACAGCAGCCACGATAACTAATACTGCAATAAGAACCACAAGTATCATAGCAATAACTGCTGGATTAATCCATCGACTTCCGGGACGCGTACCTGTAAAAAAAAGAGATATTAGACTCCATGTATATTCTCAAGCGTTATGACCAAAAAGAAACAATACCCAAGGGAATAACCGCCAAGGGTCTATTGAAATTGCGAGCAAGCACGTCACCACACCACACACCTTACCCGCTTCCTACCCAAACGATGTCATTATGTGTTTCTAACTCTCAAATAACAGACTTAGATTGTGTGACATCAACTAAGCATTACATACCAGGATTTGGTTGCGTGACAATGGTCTCGCAGCGAGGTCCTGTCCAACCAGGCGGACAGATACAGTACGGAGGCATAGCGTTCACGCATGTTCCTCCGTTCAGACAATGATTGACCAAACAAGGGCAGCCATTGACAACATTCTGTCTCCTCACAGTGATCGAAGGATCACTTTCAAGATCGGCTCCATTTACGTTAGCACCAGCGATACAACCTGCCAAAAGAACCGTTTAGTTAGGAGTAGTCTTTATTCAAAAATATACACACCAAATCTATACACGCATCAAGAGTTTGACCCTTGCTCAAGGGTGAAAAAAATGAGACCAAGAGTTGTTAAAAAAGCAGTAGACCTTTTTCTCAAGGTTGCCCGCTTATCCAACATCCAGGGAATTTGACGGGCGACAATAACAGAATAAAGTTTTATGATGAGAAATTGTCATACAGTTCTATAAAATTTTTCGATACGAAATAAGAAAATTAATGATTCTCCTCTTTTAAATTAAATCTGCTTCTCAAGTTTATAGAATTTGCGGGGTTTTTTTTGTTTTTGTTTTTTGTTGTTGGTTTTCTGGTCCATCAGTTTGGATGCGCACGCAGCCTTGAGAAAAAGTCCTACTTGATTTGGATTTATCTTGTGAAGCCCTTACGTCATTAAATATTACCCACGTACACACAAATCAAGCAAAATCTTAATCAAATATAGTCAGCTTCACAACACTTGTTGCTCAGTTTTTTCATAACCTGAGCATGAGCCCAGAGCAGTGGGGTAAAACTCTAGTAATGCGCCTACGGGGAAGCTTCACAGTAACCATCTTGAAGTTCAGGAAAAATGCAGCAATCTATTGTCTTGCTGTTAGATGAGGCGGATTTCGTTTAAGTGGGAAGCGACACGATACATTCGTACTTTACCTTAACCCTGAGCGTTGTGATTGAATGATTCACACTAAAACAATGGGAAGCCATTTCAGTGTTACTGCATACCGTACCATGTAATTCCAACAATGGGAAGCCATTGTTACCGTGTACGTGTTACTCAGTACCCAACAATGGAAGCTATTTAAGTGTTACTGCATACCGTACCGTGTACGTGTTGTAAGGCAGTACCGTACGTTTCCCACTCACGCGAAAACCTTTCTATGGTCCCTGTGAAACCCCTCACTGACTGCATGTGAATGTTTTGATTTAACGTTAGAGCAATAAGACTTTACCTCCAAAGTCTCCTAAGACTGACACTGGTTGTGCCTGTCGCTTCGATCGTCTTCGCTGTCCAGATGCATCGCTGTCACTACTTGATACGTGCAGGTTTTTCAGAAACACGCCCTTGACGTTATCAGCAACAGCGGCAAAACCAGCAGAATCGGACGCAACCTTAAAGTATCTTTCTAGACTTTCAAGATTTGCAGGCGCTCCAGCTCCAAAGCCGGTGCCAAAGGCCATCGCGTTACTGTCTGGTGAGACGATATTGCCATCGTTAAGCAGGATAGCTTCGACTATTCTCACTACCGTCACGTTAGGAAGACCTCCTGCGAACAACGTTCCTCCGCCCATGTCAAGAAGCGTTCGCTCTCCGCGAGTACTTCCCAGTTGATATCCTTTGTAGTCCAGCTGCATGGTAGCTCGGTTGCCTTGACGGCGAACCACTACGGTGTGATAGACGTCATCCGTGACATTGAGCTGAGGGAAGCTGAGGATGAGGATTCGGTTACCCAGACGAAGAACATAGCGCAGTTTGTGGTCTTTGACCTGAAACAGTAACGCGAAACAAGAAGAGTTAGCGGCGGTAAGGCGGGCAAAATGGCTTGTTTGAGATAAGACATGGAAAGCAGTTGATGAGGAGCTGAAAAACCCATGGTACGGAAGTGCCTTGCCGTGCCGTGATAGCGCCGTGTCAAAGCATTTTCATTGGATAAGCAGTGACCTTGGCTCAACTGAGTCATCAATTCCGTACCGTGACGGTGCCGTGCCGCATGCTGTTATTTTCACAGTCATATGAAAACTACTTTTAGAGAGTCTAAGAACAAAGTAAAGTAACTTCTTTCAAAGTAACGTGACTACCTTTAAAAATATAAACCTCGTAGTATGTTTCCCACTCAGCCTCTTCAGTAACAATGTGTTATATTTGAATATTTCTAACGATATCTCGAAGGATGTCGCAAGGATTTCCTACTGAGTGAGAAGGGAGGGGAGGATCACTTTCCAAACCACCCCTTTCTCCCTACTGCCCTCCAAAACTGTGTGCACCCCCCGGATGCGTCCCTTGCTCGCGATCCTGTGCCCAAACCGTACTTCCACCACGACACGACACGACTGAGAGGCATGTTTTGTGAGAAGAAGCTCTGAAATACAGAAGCAGAGCTCGTTTGAAAGGCGCGAGCTTAAGTCGACTTTGAGACACTTACATCAACTCTCTGAAACTCAGTTCCCATGTGGTTGGATGCCAAGAATACCACAACATCCGAGGCATCAGGTTCGATCTTCACATGCAGAGTGACACTGGTGTAGTATTTGTTCAGCAGAGATGTAGGAGGCGGTACTAATTCACGACGCTTTCGACGCGACGTCTTTACCAGGTACTGCGTGTAACTGTTGTCTAGATAGAAACTGGCCTTGCCTCCTGTTAAAGACAAAAAATTCCCTCGTCGGATCGTTAATAAAACATTGTGACGCTTTCTCAGGGACGGGAAAAACATCATGACCCTCCGTGTAGGTTTGTACTAAATTTTCATGCACCCTTCACACCCCCCCCCCCGCTTTCAAGCATTTAACACTCAATCTAATCCTGACTCGACATCAATTTTGTGTGACCCTCTCCTTCCTTGACCCTTTCCTTTTCTCCACCACCCTCCCCCTGTTAATTTATGACAAGTCCCTAACTATACGTTTCCCTCCGTTACCAAATTAAAAGGAGTACTGTCAAGTACACTGACTAATTTCCTAGCATCTTATCCAAGGATCTACAGCTCAACTTACTTCCATTGCAGTTTTTGCCACTATATCCTATGTTGCACACACAAATGCTATTCCTGGCCATCAGCGGCTCGCAGTAGCCCTGGCCGTGACAGTTTGGACATGGTTTGGCGAGTTCACAGCCTTCTGGTGCGTTGACTACTCTGAGCGGGTTCTTTAGATCGTACATTACAGAGTTATCCTCGATGTTTCTGATGCAGCCTCTGAACCCCTTGTACGGAATCTTAGGATACTCTAGGTTAGGGTTGGAGACACCTCCGATCTGAAGAGGCCCAAATCCATCCAGGTACCTAAAGAAAGAATCAGCCGAGTCAGTAAGAAAACCTAGTTGCGTATTGTCTTCCGGTTCAATAGCCTGCCCCAGCTGAAGGCATAGCGTACTATCCTCACCGGGGACTCCGCACAGAATATCCTCTAATCCTAGGTTACGTGACTTCAAGTGTGCAAATCACAGCTCTCAGGAATGTATGACATAACTGGATTAGAGGTAATAGCATAAAGGTCGAATTTCAGATTAGAACCCGTCTCTTGCCTTTTGACAGAACGAGTGAAGCCTTGAAACGCGCCACCCACTTCCCCGAAGCGATGTTCTCCGGCACACTACAGGAGCTACCAGCTCCTGACCGCCTCCCGGCTATTCTGCCCATAACTTAACTACACCCTGGAGGCACTGTGTGCGGGGTCCCCGGTGAGAATATATGACTAATAAAACTGATGATCTACTCCTGTAAGCTGCGCGGCTGCCATGTGACGCTTTAATATTCAGCCTGTAAAGTCATCCATCATCCACTAACATTAATTACAAGGCGCAAGGGATTTACTTAAGATGAACTATAAAGCCGACATATAACATTGTGTGGGCAACGGCACGGCATACTCATAGCCGTATTCTAGCTTTACGGTACATTGTACTTCACCGTTAATGTAACTACGCGTTGCGATTGGATGATTATTCGCGCGAAGAATGGAAA
This sequence comes from Stichodactyla mertensii, assembly GCA_011800005.2. Lineage (NCBI taxonomy): Eukaryota > Metazoa > Cnidaria > Anthozoa > Actiniaria > Stichodactylidae > Stichodactyla > Stichodactyla mertensii. The sequence continues at coordinate 18,378 of JAAAQI020125915.1, forward strand.
GCCATTTACGACAGGTCGTACCGCGTACGTGCTGCAATTCAGTGCCGTACGTTTCCCATTCATACGAAAACCGCTCTAGTGTTCTGCATACCGTACCGTGTACGTGCTGCAATTCAGTGCCGTACGTTTCCCATTCATACGAAAAATGCGCTATAAAAATTATGTTATTATTATTATTATCACGCAGCATTTACGTGCCGTGTCGGCGGAGGTGTAACAAGTGTCAGCTCACAAGTGTCATTTCCGTGTAATGTCACGTGCTGTGATTGGTTCAGCAATGTCGCCAATTTACTATCATCATGTTCTTTGCTGTATCTTTTTGAAACTCATACTTTGGCTGGTGTGAAAGATTGCCCAATCCTAGCGTGACTGCACTGCGCCGACTAAATGATTTAGCAAAAGTTGCGTGACGAACTGAATTACTTACACTGAGCGACCCAACACTCTGCCATAAACGTGACAGGAATCTCGGTTTTCTTCGATGCGGCCATCCTCTTTACGGACAAGAACTGCCGTGGAACACCTATCGATTATGATCTCTACTTCCTGAAACCCCAAGATGTATAACCAATACTGATTAGAGTGCGCGACAAATAAAAGGGATACAGTTGATATATAACTGATGCAGAACAGTGATAACAACAATAACTAGCTTTGCCCAAATTTGAATGGCATGCATTGGTACAAGGAGTCCCAAAAGGTTTTGTCCAAGATTGTACGAGAGTTACAGTTGAGAGTAGGGGACAAATTATCTAATAAAACATATTTCTTCCATAAAAGGCATTTTGAAAAGAACCACAAATAGCTCAGACGTTTCCTTACCTTTCCCTTCCCTTTCCCTCAACCATCTTCTTGACCAACACAATACCATGTCAATAAATCTCACCAAGGTTAAAGCCGTAATCCCTTTTACCTTCACTAAAGTTCGACCCTCTCGACCCCCTCCCCTCTCCCCCCAAAAGGAAGACTTGCCCTAGATTAAATTTCATATTACCTTGTGACGTCTTGACACCCGTACAGTATGCCATTCACCGTCATCCAGACGAGGCCCCTTGTCCATCTTGATGACTACTGGTTCATGTCCAAGCGACAAATGTAACTGAATTCGGCCATCTACCAAAGGAACTGCTATAAAATCCTTGGCCCCGTTATTTGATCCTTTCTCCAGTGGCCCTTGGTACAGCAGTAAACCATCCGGCGTCAGAGTGATAAAATCAAATTCAATGTCACTCATTTCGTAGGCCGTCAGCTTAGGCAGCCATATGTAGGAGTTGCCGTAGAAGGTCCGGGTGGTCAGTTCACATAGGGGTCCATGGTACCCTGGGGGGCATTTACAAACGAACCCGGGACATTCAGGCACTGTAGTAAAGCATGTACCGCCGTTAAGACATGGATTGTGAGGTTGACATCTTCTGGTTGGTGGGAAGATGTAAGTATAGTTGGCCTTGAGGAGCACATCCATGGACACAATGGTCAAGGATGATGCTGGTGCAGGTACTTTACCATAATCACCGCTCGCAACGCTGTAGGCTGGGGATGCCTTTACGAGGTTCGTACATTTGCCGATTTTCTGCTTTTCTTTGGCGCATTCGTCAATACCGATGGCACCAACCTTGAGACCTGAAATGATTAACAGGGTGTTTTAGGGATTAATTATGGCCTGGAGATTGGGGTAGGAGGATTTTTTGGGCGTTTACAAGATTTTGCAACGAGCGTGATGGGGGATCAGAAAAAAAAAAACAAAATCAGGACGTTGGAATTAGTAGCTTTCAGACGGACGTCAATCATATTATAATGGTTAGTTTCCCATGTTTGACCAATCACAAAAGAATAGTTTAGTTTTATTAATCTAGTTCCCAGTACCAGCCTTTTCCCGGCAATCTCCTTTTGCCAATGAAAATCAACCGGAAACATTTTTTTGACTTTTTGAAGATGCCAATAAGAACGAGAATGACGAGAAAGATCATTCAATAAACCCGGAAAACAAGCAAGGTGTGGATACGCTTTACTGGCTGGTATTTCAAGGGATACCTTGTCGAGCTTGCGCAGTAAAAACTACAGGGGTCTAGGGACGAACAAATGACCCGTGACCCAAGCCCCCTCAGTGCTTGCAGACACCTTCTCTATCTCTAAAGTCAATCATAAGACATTTACCGTCGATATTTTGAAATAACTTTAAGAAAAAAATATAAAACAGTACGTACCAAGATCTTTCAAGGAAGCTTCTCTTTTAACGATGACATTAATGACGTCCAACGGAGGTACATATTCATTATCACCAGCACTGACAGCGAAAAATACATTGACAGACACAATTCTATCGGGTGCCTTCTGTATGCTGAACACTTTTACATCCTCACTTGATTTACCAAGAATACCTGCTACGGTGCTAACAAACTTATCGTGGAAATCCCCAACGAAGTATCCAACTTTCCTCATGTCCGTGAATTGCATCGCTACGCTATTCTTCACGGCAGCCGGGTCGATTCGACGGACTAGGACATCTACCGAGGAGGCTACAGTCTTGGGAAAGTTAACAGCGTTTTTACGGGGACCCGTAGATGCAGACGACTCGGTAATGACAAACTTAAGCTTGTAGTTTCCAAGCGGTATGTCCTTTTGCGCAGTGATATCACCAGTATTCTCATTAAGCGTGAAGTAATTTCCTGGGCTTTGCGAGTCTAGCTTGTAGATGTTCTTATCTCCGTCGAAATCGTCATCTTTGTAGTACGGCTTTCCGATGACTCCCCCTTTGAAGCTTCCATTGTACGAATTGACGATGATTCTGAGGTATCCATCATTAGGTTCTTGGTCATTTTCGTCTTCTACATCCACGTAGATGTACGTAAAGTTAGTATTTTTGGGCGGGTTGCTTTCGGTTGCCAAAACCCCAACTTTCCACGTGGGCTGACTTTCACGATCAAACAGTCCATATGCGTAAACATTGGCACTGTCGTTGGTAAAACTTGCCGGATCGAGCCTAAAGTTGTTTTCTGAGGTTCCGTTAACGAGTGTGAAGGCAACTGATTGCCCGGGAACATACTCGTCAGGGTCAATAGCGCTGACTTTGGTCACAAATTGGCGTTGATTAGTATTTTCCTTGACTTTAGCTACGTAGAACGGAGGGACGAACCAAGGGCCATTATCATTGACGTCCTTGATAGTCAAAAACACATCCCCCTTTCCTTTAAGCCCCCCAGGGTCCGTTGCAGTCACCTCTAAGTGATGTGTTGGTACAGCCTCACGATCGATGGGCAAACGTGTCTTGATTATGCCAATGCTGCCGTTCTTAGGATCAGGAACAATGACAAAGATGTCATCCTCGTTGCCTCCAGTTATCGTAAACGTAATGTTGCCATTAGTACCGCTGTCTTTATCGATTGCTGTCACTCTCAATACCTCTTCTCCAACAGGATGGTTCTCGGGGACAGTTTTATTGTATTCCTTAGGGATGAAGACCGGAGCATTGTCGTTGGCGTCCGTGATCGTGATCTCGACATACGCAACATCTTTACCTTTCTTTGGCGGCATTCCACGATCGTAGACTTCAACAGTCATCCTGTAAAAGTTCTTTTTCTCGTAGTCAAGGATTCCGGAGACGAGTACAGTCCCGTTATACGGGTCAACGTAAAAGGCGTGCGGGAAATTCCCACCAACCACCACGAACTCCATCTCAGCATTCGGACCGATGTCTTTGTCAGTGGCGCTAATGGATACTACCCTGTAGCCAGGGGGTGCTCTTTCAGACACAGTACCACGGTAGAGTTTCTCGGTAAACTCAGGGGCCCAGTCGTTAACATCTGTTATAATGATAGTTGCGTCTACATCTCCTGATAACTTCGGGTTACCCATGTCAGTTGCCCTGACCTTGACCTTGTAGCGGTCTGGTGGGGTTTCTCTATCAAAAGATGCTAATGTAGTGATCAAACCAGTGTTCGGGTCGATTTTAAATTTGCCGCCCGCCGAGTCTGTGAGCTGGTATTGTACTTTGGCGTTACCGTTAGTATAGGGATCGTCATCGTCTACGGCTTGGATGTACATCACACTAGTGCCTGCTGGTTGATTTTCTTTCACGTAACCGATGTATGGAGAAGATGGAAACCTGAAAGCGGCATCAAATGTTGAGCACGTTACGTTAGGTCGTCATGATGATGATGATGATGTTGATGGTGACGATGAAGGTGGTGGCGATGATGATGATGATGATGATGTTGATAACGATTATGTTGATGATGATGATGATGATGATGATGGTGATGATGAAGATGGTGGTGGTGATGATGATGACGATGATGATGATGATGAAAAAGAAATATATTTACAACTTTACTTAAAGAAGTTTTAGTAGTCAACCTGACTACTATTAACGTGCGCTCTGATCGAGAACGTACGAAGAAAGCGAACAAGTGTCACGTAATTTGCGCGCGCGCACTAGCATTTTTCCTCTGATCCTTGTGAAATATATCTACCTTGGTGAGTTGTCGTTAACGTCTGTCAAGTTGACCATCACATCAGCTGTGGTCTGGTGCTTGCCATCACTAGCTATCACAGAAAATGTCTTTACAGGGGAAGCCTCTCGATCTAGCTCCGTACCACCAGTCTTGATCTCACCTATATATGTCTTGGTATTACCAACTCGTTTAGTCACGATACCAAAGTATCCCTTGCCACGACCGTCAAGACTGAACGTAACAGACGGGCCATCCATGTCAGACGCTGTTACCGTGGTAACGGCAACGTTGGGTTTAGTTTTTTCTTGGATGACTGCCTTGTATAATGGCTGGGAGAAGACTGGGGCAAGATCATTTACATCTGTTATCTGTTGAGAAAAAAAAGGGATATGTTACGTAGTTGAAAGACAACAACAGTTCCAAGAAATCTGTGCTGGCAATGCGCTACCTCTCACCCCTGTAGTCGTCACTGTATTAGCATCGGGAAAATTATGTGCGGTTTTTTTTTTTGGTGGGTGAGGGGTGGGGGATAACATTTTTGGATGCTATTTTTTCGTGGAATATATCTACACCATCAAGCAATCCTTGTCACGTCATATCACAACGCAATCGCCGCTGCAGAGAGGGACCGCTACAATGCAACAGACTTACCGTCACAACAACTGTTGCTTTGTCGCGATGCTTGCCATCCGTGGCTGTAATCTCGAGGTTGTATGTTGGTACTGTTTCATAATCAAGTTTTCCATTAACCTTGAGTATCCCTTCAACCTTTTTCGTCTCCACTGTAAACCTCCCTTCGGGATCTCCTCCGGATATGAAGTACAACAGCTTAGCATTATCACCAATGTCCTTGTCTGTAGCTGTCACGCTAAGAACAGATTTCCCCTTGGGTGAGTCTTCTGGGGTCGACCCTCTGTACGCTTTAGGTGCAAAGACTGGAAGTTGATCATTCTGATCAACGACTGTTATAAAGATCGTTGCTTCTTGCTTCAGCCCTCCTCCATCACGTGCAACGACAATCACGTCATAGCTGGGTATCTTCTCTCGGTCCAGCATGACTTCAGTTGTTATCACACCACTATTTTCGTCGATTTTGAAGTGCGGATCGAGTGCGTTTTTTAAGGAGTAGGTGACTGAGCCACCGGCCCCCGTGTCTTTATCGTAAGCAACATTGCCTATTACGTTGGCACCGGGTGCTACATTTTCTAGGACCCGCGCATCTGTGTTTACTCCCAACTCGAATATCGGCCTCTGGTCATTCGCGTCTTGTATCGTAATGATCACTTTACAGGTGGAATAGAGGGAATTCACCGTTTCTTTGGCCATAAAATGCATCTCATATGTATTACCGTCTTCGTAGTCTATCTGTGAGCCCGTTGATATGACTCCTGTGTCAGCACTTATACGAAACAGTTCATGCGCTTTGGGGTTGGTATTGACTGCAATGTAACGGATTTCACCAGACGAACTACTGGCCTTGATAGTCAAGACAGAGGTTCCTGTACCAACGCCTTCTCTGACTGTTCCTCGGTACACCGATTGAGTGAACTTTGGCGGCGGAGTGGGCGTTACGACTACTTCAATATTAGTGGAATACCTTGTGTTCTGTCCTGGCTGCTCACCAGCTCTCGGCTGTACATCGCGGGCGCTTACAGTAAGAAGGAATTTCCGCTTGGTTGTATACTTCTTCAGGTCTCCGTTGACAGTTAGCACACCAGAGAAAGGGTGAATCGCAAACAGCCCGCCCTCAGAATTTGTGAGCGTGTATTTGACTTGAGCGTTCGATCCCACGTCATTATCGGTCGCTTGTACAGTTAGAATTTCAGTACCGTTTGGAGCAGTGTTCTGCACACTACCATAGTAATGCACCTCGGCAAAATACGGGCGGTTGTCGTTGGCATCCAAGACATCAATCGTAAGAAAACAATAGCTAACGAGGCGCTCTTCAGGTAACTGAGCATCTGTTCCATCCTCAGCTTTGATGATAGTGGTGTAAGAGCTTTTTTTGCCTTCTCTGTCGAGACTCGTGATAGTCCTTATCTCTCCAGTACGTTTATCAATCTTAAACAAACTCAGAGACTGTGCATCTACGATGGTGTATTGAATCTGACCGTTTTTACCTCGGTCTTTGTCTTCTGCTTCAACCTGAAAGAGTCGGTGACCGGCTGGTAGGTTTTCTAGGATGGTAACCGGTTTGGCGCTAGGGCAGACTTTGAATATAGGCCGGTTATCGTTGGCGTCATCCACGTTTATGACGACGTTAACTCTACTGGACAAACCACCGGGATCACGTGCTTCAATCTGAAAACAAAGATGGAAATACATTTTTGAGAAAAATGTGAGGTTCGAGTCAAAAAGCCCTATACAAGCCGGCCCTCATGGGGTAAAATGGCTGAAATGAGCTGAGAGAACTCTGATTTGCGTTTAGAGGGCATGGTAATGGAAAAGGAGATGAGAAATAGAAATGAGAAATGGAAATGAGAAAAACGAATGAGAAATGGAAAATGGAAATGGGAAAGAGAATCTTGCCAAAAAATTGGAACCGCGAGCTCTCATGGTCCTTGAAGGGTTGGTTTCCAAACCTGACACCTAGTCCCACACACCTGGCACGTGTGCTTAGCTCGCCATGAAAAACGACTTCCGGGTCCAAACGAAAAGCAGTTCGGTGAAGATTATTCTTCACTTTTTCTTCATGACAGAAATTCTTGCACAGAATCCTTGTTGTTGCTGGTGAAAAAAATTGTGTGTAACATTTCTGGCTTTATTTTAGCCGATTTTCTGAGAAAATGGACCCGGAAATACGTCAAAGCTCTATTCGAGCGCACAGAATATTTTGAATCTTGTCAATACTTACCTGCATTGAGTACTGGGTTTTCGAAGATGTAATCCTTTGCCTCAGCATAATAACACCCGAGTTTGGTTCCACACTAAACAAGTCACTTCCGCTGAGCTTGGTATACCTCACAGAGTCGCCGTCAGCGTCCACAGCAAGAACAACTGCAAGAGGGATATTATGTTCGGCTTGCTCTGCTATCTTAAAATCGTACGCAACCTGGGAGAAGACAGGAGGATTGTCGTTCACGTTAGTAACCGTGACATTCAAGAAACATATTCCCTTGTAGACCCTCGTTCCGGTATCCGATGCAGTGATCCTCAACATGTGACTCCTTCTCTTCTCGTAGTCCAACGCACTGCCTACAGATATTTGCCCGCTGTCTTCATCAATAAAGAATTTGCCTCCGTCCTTCTTCGATGGTTCTATAGAGTACTTGAGGACTCCAGCCGCGCAATTACAATCTGGGACGCAGTCACAGTCATTGGCTTTGACTGTGAAGACAATCTTTCCAACTCCTGCGCTTTCTGATTCGCTGGTGGAATAAAGCATTTGACCAAAGTATGGTACATGGTCGTTAGCATTGATCACATCGATACGAACATCGACTATTGACGCTAATCCTCTGGGAATCTGCTCCTTGGCCTCTACTTTCAAGTTAAACACCGCAGGATGATCTCCTAAGTCCAGCAGTGAATTCACAACGATATCGCCGTTTTCCATGGCTTTGAATTTATTCCCTGTATTCCCAGTGATGATGCCATAATCCAGACGAGCTCCTGAAATACTTCGGGCTTTAACAGTTCCCACAACATGCAAATAACGAGCGTCTTCCGATACGCTGAAGCGATAGCTCACTTGAGTGAATCTCGGAGGAAGTTGTCCAGACTCTGAAGCGTCAATGTTTAGTTTGATAGTGTCGCTATTGAGTCTAGGAATTCCATAGTCGAAGGCATAGACTGGCATGTTATACCGCTTGTCACCTAATGGTCCCGCGACTTCCATCTGTTTGGTGTTAGGATTGATAGTGAAAGGAGATTGTGGGAGAGAGCGACGCTTGCGTCGTTTGTTCGTCTCGGGTTCTTCGAGTTGATAACCTACAAGACCGCTTGATCCGCCATCTTTGTCTTCCGCCTTCAGTTGATAAACCGGTGCGCCCGCACGAGAGTTGGTGTTAACGGTGGCAACCCTTGATCTTCTGACAAATATTGGACGGTTATCATTCACATCAAGTACAGTTATTTCAACATCCACATCGTTTGTCATGCCAGCTGAATTTTTCTCACGAACAGTTATCGAATGGAATCGTTTGGTCTCGTAATCCAAGGGCGTTAATAGAATGACATCACCGTTGTTCCTGATACTAAAGTTCGCCTTCTCGGGGAACAGCAACTGGATTGTTCCGTTGGGGAAGTACAAGGGTACCTTAGCGATGACACTGCCGACTTTAGTGTCTTCAGGTACCTTAACGCGCACGGGATCTTGATCAGGACGGTAGTGCAGGAACACCAGCCTCACGTTGACGTCATTTTCTTGAGGGGGTTTACCATTGTCTTTTGCTTTGACGCGAAACTTGTAAGGCGAGGGTAGACCCTCTAATGGTTCTTTGGCTCTCAAGACACCGTTTGGATCGACCTCGAAGTACTTGTTACCCTCAGGATCAAGCTCGTACGTGATCGTGTCTCCTTTGTCCTTGTCTACAGCGCCGAGACGAGTTACGACTTCACCGGTGCCAATGTCTGTGGGATTACAAATACCAATAGCTTTGCGATCGATTTGCCCGTTTTCTTCTCCCGGAAACGTGGGTTTATTGTCGTTGATGTTTATGACGTTAATGATCAGCGTGACAGCCGCGCTACGGTCACGTGTGTCACGCGCTTCGATCTGAATCACGTATTTTTGTTTTTCTTCGTAATCTAAGGTACGAGTTGCATCCAACTGACCTGAAAGAGAAATGATGCCACTTATGAGAAACGTAGCAAGCCAACGGAGAGGAATATTCATGTGAATGTGAAGAATTATGGCTAACAGTACGGCAACGGTACCGATTTGACAACACTCGTTTCAACACAGCTTGCGAGATATAACTAGTCATCAAAATATCCGGAAATTTTCGTACCGTAACGTAGAAGTACCGTACTTCACCGTAGCCGTACATACGCGTTGTGAAAGCAGGCTATGTAAACGACTGAGAATGTGATCTATTGGGAAGGCTATACTATATAGCACTCAGTTGGTGTAATATATCCACAGAATCCATTATAATTTATTGTCTATATTCATTGCATTGTGTTGTTCATTGTATTTTTATAAATATATTATATTTGAAATGTAACGCGCACGCTGATTGGCTGGCTACCGTGTTTATATCAGAGGACAGAGACACGCTCGCGCTAAAACAGCAATCGCTTATGTACTGTGATATATACTCTGAGAGATGTAGAGCACTCGAAAAGCAATAGAAACATAAGCTCGCTTTTCTCGTGCTCTACACCTCCCAGCGTGTTAATATCACAGTACAGAGGCATGCGCAGCTATGTAGTTTTACCCGTGATCAATCTACAAAAATATTCTACCAATAGACCTCTTTACCTTCCTATGCAAATTGCCCATTTCAGACCACGTGGCATTCTCTTGGGGATTGTACTTTTATTATGAAAATGTTAATCTATCAACATAAGAAAGAATTAATTCCCAAGAGTGACATCACGTGGTCTGAAATGGGTAGACGAACAACGAAGGTAAAGAGGTCTATTCTAGACCAAATTCATAAACTGATAACACCTCTGGAACATTTATTTTCCGAACGTTGCCTACAAAAAGGTAGGACCAAAGATACAAGTATTTCCATTGGTTATTCTCACCTGTAGAAGGATTGATCGTAAACATTCCATCATCATTACCAGAGATAATCGTATACGTCAATGCTTCCGATGTCGCAGCCTTGACTCCAGTCACTCGGCTATTCGCCGGAACACCCTCGGTGACATTAACAATCACCGGAGAAACGACAAACTTCGGAGGACCATCGGGTAAGAAAACGTCGATTTCTACATTTGCGTATCCCTTTTTAGGCACCGCGCCTTTGTCTGTGGCCTGGACTCTGATTTTAAACTTGTCTGCAGCAACGGTGGTCAGAGGTTTCTTCACAGATATGACGCCTTGGTTATTAATTTGAAAGCCTTCTTCGTCGTTGCCTTGGATCAAGGAGTATTCAATTTCTCCATTGGAGGAGCTGTCGAGGTCTGACGCACGCACTTGGATGACACTTGTGCCAACAGAAGCATCGAGCGCTACTTTACCACGGTATAATGAGAAAGCGAAGGTCGGGTATTCGTCATTCTGGTCTATTACTTTTATGGTTACTCTTGCAATGGCTATAAAAAGAGAGAAGAAAAGAATGCTTGAATATCGAGAACACACTCAGTTGGTTGACCATAGGACTGTCATGCAGTAGGTTGGTAGGTTGTGGGTTCAAACCCTGGCCAAACCAACACTCAAGGTCTTAAACAACACAAGAGAGGAACATTTGCGCATGCGTGAAAAATATCACTTTCAATCACTATTTATATTCGGACCTTTTTAAGGGTTGTTGTCCTTCTTGTTATTGTTATTGTTATAGGCGTTGTTATTGTTGTTGTTGTCAATGTTGCTGCTACTGTTATCGTTGCTATTGTTATTGTTACTGCTGTTGTTGTTATTGTTACTGCTGTTGTTATCGTTACTGCAGCCGCTGCTGTTGTTATCGTTACTGCAGCCGGTGCTGTTGTTATTGTTACTGCTGCTGTTGTTGTTGTCACTGTTATTTTTGTTACTACTGTCGTTACTGCAGCCAGCGCTGTTGTTGTTGTTACTGCAGCTGCTGCTGTTGTTGTTATTGTTACAGCTGTTGTTATTGTTACTGCTGCTACTGTTGCTATTGGTGGTGGTGGTGGTGGTGCTGCTGCTGTTGTTGTTCTTGTCGATACTTGTGATATTAGTATTACTTATGCATATTACTGTAAAAAAAAATCCAATACACAAAGAAACCAAGAAGAACAATGAAGATTCAATGACTTACAGCTGTATCTAGGTGAGCCGTTATCCATCGCTTTAATAAACAAGATATGCTCCGTAGCTTTCTCGTAGTCCAACTTCTCGACAACCTTCAGCTCCCCAGTTTTAGTATTAATGCTGAACTTAGCTTTACTCGGTGTTTCAACGCTTTGCAGTATTTCGTAAGACAGCTCGCCGTTCCTGCCGAAGTCATGGTCGACCGCAGATACGATAGGCGATAGAGTTTTTACTACAAGACATCAACAATGGAACATTAGAATCGCCTAAATCAGTATTCTAATTGAGTTATTACTAACAATGGTGACGGAAACGAGGCTCTGGGTGAATATAGTGAATATAATGATGCAATATAATGATGTAATATAATGATAGAAAACTTAAAATGGAGGATAGAGCAGAATGTTCCATTTTTCTGGGACTGGGAATTACAAGAACTCTCCATACTTTTCCCCTCGTTGGTAGATAACAATTCCTTGATAATAACCTTTATAGAGAGGATTTCGTATGATAGGGAAACGCTAAGGCAAATTCGTAGCCGTACCGTAGCACACAATGGAAAGCCATTTCAGTGTTACAGTACACGCACAGAATCATGTACGGTGGTGTGCTGTACGTCAGTACCATACGGCCTAGTTTTAGTCTCCCCTCCCCTCCCCTCCCCCCTCATCCTTGATGTGCCTAGTTTCATAGTCTCCCCTCCCCTTCCCCCTCATCCTTGATGTGCCTAGTTTCATAGTCTCCCCTCCCCTCCTCCCTCATCCTTGATGTGCCTAGTTTCATAGTCTCCCCTCCCCTCCCCCCTCATCCTTGATGTGCCTAGTTTCATAGTCTCCCTTCCCCTCCCCCCTCATCCTTGATGTGCCTAGTTTCATAGTCTCCCTCCCCTCTCCCCTCATCCTTGATGTGCCTAGTTTCATAGTAAATAACATACATGTATTTTCCTCTACAGAGAGAGTAAAAGAGTTCGTCTCAAAGTGCGGGGGATCATCGTTGATGTCCTGTAGATTAATCAATACACTGGTTTCGTCTTTACTACTGCCCAGTTCAACGCGTACTCGCAGCAAGTAAGCTGGGATTTTCTCACGGTCAAGTGATCGCGCCACGGATATTGTCCCGGCACCATTGATGCAAAAAGCATCATCTCTGTTGCCTTGTAAGATGGAGTACTTCAAGAACGCATTCGTTTTTCCGTACACTGCTTTGATGCTCTGTACGGTAGCACCGGGGTCGGCTGTTTCCGAGACTGTGAAGGTGTAACTCTGTTTTTCGAATTTTGGAGGTCGCGGGGTATCTACAACTTCGATTTTTAGAGTGAATTCTGTGCCAGGTCTCGATGCTCCATCTTTTGCTCTGACTACGATGTTAAACGTGTTGGATCTAGGCTGAAAACTGTGAAAAGAAAATCAATAAATTTAATGCCCCAAGAACCAGACTGCTGCACCGGGTGACTCTTCCTCTTACGAATAGCATAACAACAGGTTCTTTAACGCCAACCTTATACAGGCAAGAGGAGTGAAGGGAGACAAAGCCAATGGACCTTTACATGCCTACCCAAGGATGCGATGGGTTCCTCTTATACAGGTAAAAGGTCGGTTATAGGAGTGAAGGGAGACAAGGCCAATGGCTTTACACTCCCTGCCCAAGGATGCGATGGGTTCCTCTTATACAGGTTAAATGTCGGTTATAGGAGTGAAGGGAGACAAGGCCAATGGAGCTTTACAAGCCTGCCCAAGAATTCGACCGTGGAGATTCCCACACACTAGACCGACGCTGACAAGCTTAGATGTTCGGATGGTTAAACATTAAAACGTATTTGCATGTTCAATATTAAACAGTAGGGATAAAAGAGAAGACTAAAGTCCGGAATAAGCTTTCCTTTTTTTTTAAAAAAAACCCCACTGAGCTGGATTTGCGAAAGGCTAAAGGAATAGTGTTCTAAAGTACACACTGAAACTGCGGATAGGGTTGTTCAGACGACTATAAACAGGCTACAGAGACAATAGGCAATGTGTATCAAAGCTAACAAGGCATGATGGGAATCTGAGTATGCAGAAGTAAAACAAGGGAATCCGATCTATCAGCTATTCTTTACTCCGTTGTCTTCCACTGTTGAAATCCTATTATTTTCATACAAAATTTAAAAAACAAAATTTTGGCTACTTTTAATTTGAGGCAAAATAGTTTGAGTACTCAGTTTCCCATCATGCTTTGTGCTTGAAAGTCCAGTTCGTGCACTTTACCTATAGAGGGTTCTCATGGCAACCATCTCGTGAGGCAAAGCAAAATAAATTTTCTCCTTTGGGAAATAAAATCTTTTCTCATTCAAAAATAATATTTCATTGTTTCCGACCCACAAGATGGCGGCAATGAGAACCCTCTATTGGAAATAATGCTAGATGGCGAGGATAATACTGGCATCTTCAACCGTTGTGTGTGTGTGGGGTGGGGTGGGGGGGGGGGAGGGAGGGGAGGGAGGGGACAGTGAAGAGGATAAGTTGTAGGGGATTGCAAAATTTTGGGCCTTTGGTAGCAAACATTCATAAAAGCCGGCTCTGTGGAGAGTAAAAATTTCATAACCCCCGTCATCTTAAAAGACTTCAGTCACTTTCGGCCTCACACCTCTGCAGCTTCAACCCCCCCCTCAACACCCCCCCCCCCCCCACACACACAAAATCAAGACTTTTCTAGTTAACCTGATCCCCCTCTCAACATAATATATGAAAGCCTCCATAGTGATTTGTAGCAAGGAATCCAAAAGATGTTTGCTTACACTATATCTCTAGTTGCCTTCACGTCTCCTGTTTTGCTGTCTATTTGAAATGGGTGATTGGCAGTGCTTTTTCCAGAGACAATATCATAAGTCAACTCGCCATTGGTTCCTTCGTCTGGATCAAATGCATTTGCCTGGAAACACAAGCAAACTCGGTCAATGTATCAGTGTGCATGCGCCTTTCTGCATACTTAAACTCTGCTCCCGCCACAACCTTTTTTACATGAAATCTTTGGTACACACGAAGGAGCAAAACGACCCTGGAGCCTGCTCCCGGAGCAAAACCTTTATTGTGTGTAGGCCTTCAAGTTTGGATGCGCAAGCCAGCTTGAGAAAAATGTCTAATACCACTGAAGGTAAACACACTATACAGCAATACATACCTTTATGATTACAGTGTCAGATGGGGTATAACTTTCAATCGTCACAATCTTTGAATTCCCTATAAAACCAAACTTTGGCGTGCTGTCGTTAATATCAGTGATGGTAACTACTCCTTCCACGTCTGTTGCCATGGGAACCGATCCCCCAGTATGCTTTGCGCGTATAATAAGCTTGTACGAACTGATATCCTCTCGATCTAGACTCGAGGCTAAGAAGACTTGTCCATTGGAATCAATGGTAAAGACTGATGTGCCGGTTGTTGTGGTATGACCACCGACCAATTCGTACGTAATCCCGGATGATGAGCCGGACTTTGTAGCAGAGACTTTGAGAACCTTGGCATTTTTTACTGCATTTTCTGGTAAGCTTCCTGTGTACTTGGCACTGCTGAACACAATAGGTGAATCACTGGGACCGTAAACAGATACGTACACGGTGACTGATGACGTTTTAGGCGTTGAAGCTGAAATAAAGCAGAATGAACACGATTTAGCATACTGATAGTGGGTAAGAGTAGTTTTCTCTATAGCCGTACTGTAACCGTACTTTACCGTAACCATAACTACGCGTTGTGATTGAATGACTTGCACGAAAAAATGGGAAGCCATTCCAATGTTAATGCAATCAAACACCGCTGTGATCGTGGTTTCAATACTACCATCACATGTGAGTAGAGTTGTTTGTTGGTTCTCTCCTGTGCTTCGAAGGTCTTTCCCCGGTTCTTCGGTTTTCCTCCCTCCGCAAAAACCAACTTCTAAATTCCAATTCCATCAAGGATCGAAGACCACAGATTTATTACCTGAAGAGCTATATTAAAAGAGCTACCTTTGCAAAACAAGGGCTGTCTAGTATTCTATTCATTAATTTAACGTTCTTACCTGAGTCTAATGCCTTCACCAACAGTTGGTACCGCACATTTGGTGATAAGGATGATGCACTAAATAACTCATTGCCATTCTGAATCTTGAACCTTTAAAGAAGACACAATTAACGTAATTAAAGTAACTTTATTTAATGTCGATAGTGCCTTCAGCTACGAAGCTGGTATCCTGAATGAAAAGTGCGCACTCCCCCCACCCCACACCTGCAAAAGCAAAATTGGTGAAAAGAACAAGAAAGAAAGAAAGAAAGAAAGAACAGACAAACAATAGAAAGGAAAAAAGGCGAGCAAGAAAGAACGAAACCGAGAAAAGAAAGTAAAGGAAAGAGAAGAAGAAAGAGAGGAAAGAAAGAAAGAGAGGAAAGAAAGAAAGAAAGAAAGAAAGAAAGAAAGAAAAGAACAAACAAACAAAATGTTTTGACGGTTACAGAAGGAAAACCGTCAAAACATTTTGTTACGTACATAAGAACCGAGCAACGTATTTGGACCAGCGTACCTTTGTGATTCCTGTCCTGAACTAAGTTCATAAAGCACATCTCCGTTAGTGCCAGTATCTCTATCCACAGCCTGAATGACCATAAGCTTACTATCTGCTGGCGTACTGCTGGGCACAGACACCCAGTACGAGGTTCTAGAGAACTCAGGTTTATGATCGTTAACATCTTGAACAGTCACGACTACATTAGCCTTGGCATACATGTGTTTAAACCCTCTGTCTGTGGCGCTCACTTCGAACTGGAATCTCGACTTCACATAAGAATCGAGTTTCTTCTTCAACACCAATAGACACCCACCTTGCGACTGTACGACACTGAAGTGTTCTATAGTTTCAAGAGATGTAACCTTTTCTATTGAGCAATCAAACTGGTCGCTACTTGTGTCTGAGTCGATTATGCTCATCATTCCACTTCGTATGGTTGTACCGGGGCTAGTGTTCTCGGGGACTGAGATCTTATAGGAAGATTTACTGAACGTCGGAGCATCCTGTTGTCCCGTAATGGTGATGGATACCGGAGTCGAAGCGACTTCCTTGGACGATCCGCTGGACGCTTCGATACGCAGGTTGTAACGATCGACATCTTCATAGTCAAAGGATCTCAAGGAATATAATCGACCTGGAGGGATTTGAAGAAAGAAAGAAATATAAATGGATGGATGGAAAATGAGATTTTTTAATTGTGATAACGATTCGCATCTTCATAGCGAAAGGATCAAATTGGAAAACTTATCTTCCAATCAAGAAACCCACCCAGTAACAAGAAACTCTACTCACATGGAATAGAACACGTTCGAGATATTAAAATTCAAGCATAATACCGAGGCTCTAAGGAATAAAATGTCCAAAACTGCATTAAAACTCAAAGGATCGGTAGATATAGCGCTGTAGATTCGATTATAACGTTGTTCAGTAGTGAACTGACTGGCATTTCTCCCAAAATTTTCTTATTATTGCCGATAAGGTAGGAACGTCGTATATGTACATTATTTTATCCCTACTTTATAAATTTATTTGGTGATCCACTTGTTTGTACATACATGAAGTACTATACGGATGAAGTCTCGCAGTCAAGTCTGAATTTGAAGATATCAAACGTGGCCTATTCACAGCCATTAATTAGCACGACTGCTTTTTGAAAATCGAAAATTTAAACTTTTCAAAATTCTCAACTCTGTGCTCAGTATATTCAAGACAAACACACGCCTACTCTGTATCTGCTCCTCTAGAAAAGCACATCTGCCACCAACGAAATTACAGAAAACCACAGATAACTTTTAGGTTTAATTAAATCTTTGAAGAATTTGATTTTCAACAATGACCACCAAATATGCAAACTGTTGACCTTGTGGTCTAACTTCAGGAAAAATGATAAATGTATTGTTTATTCATTCAACCGGCTATTCGAGTGCATTAGTCGGCTATATTCCCTTACCTGTTTAGCAGTTTCAAAAGCGTTTTTAAGCCGAAGAAATGCACGGCCTTTTTAGGCTTTCTAATAATGTTAGTTTGTTCTCCTAACTAAAACTGGATGAGACTTTTAGAAGATTTTGGAAAGCATAGCGTTGGTAGACAATGGTAGCATATACCTGATAGTACGTAACATTAATGAAAGTCAAAGTTTACATTAAACTTGTTTATCAATTTAACAAACGCTTCGAACTTTGAATATAATAGTTTTTGTCTATGAAGAAATTTCCGGGTCAAATTCCTTCGCATCTGTCATATCCTTTAGTGAATTTTTTCCCTTCATCAAGTTGTTCCAACAAAGTACTCATTCATTTACAAATCTCAAACATATTCGTTTAAGTGCACATTTCCGTCCAAGTACTTTCCACATGATTTGCTCTCAATGATGCCGGTTTTTTCTTCATTTCAACTTTTTATTTCATTTTATCTTGCACGAAGTTATTTCCTGTACTTTAGTTAGTACAAAACTACGAACTTAGATAAAAGTTTTACTAGTGATGCTCTGTGTACAAGGACTCTTATTAGAAGACAAGGCGCAATCAGCCGTGGTAACCTTTGCTTCAGACTGTCAATATTGATCTATGAATTAAAATACCTTGAACGAATGATTGCTTTCTTATTGTTAACTTAAACTACTCAATTCATGCAAAGCTTCCATCAAAAACACAAACTAAAAGACGAAGACAATCTGCATTTTAAGATTGGTGAAGAATGACTTGCCGGTTGGTGTTTGAAGGATCATTTGTTCAAGTATTTATTAAAGTTTGGTAAATTGCTTTTAGGACATCTCTTGGAATGAGTTAATGAGAAAAACTATTCTCTTCATGTCTTTCAGCTTAGGTCTAAAATCCTTGTTTTTTTCCCTCTAAAGACCGATCGATAATATCGTTATAAAACAGCTTCCTGACGTAGTGTCATCATTTGCATGCTGTATATAGGAAGTAGCTACAAACTACTCCACATTTCTTTAATATAGATAAATAATACTTTTTGTGGGGCAAATATGTGGAAGATCATAAATTGCCAAGAACAAAAAGGCAAACTAAACTATATGAAATGTTGCGGGCATTTTTATTTAATTCACTGGCTGTAGCATTCAACAGACCGAATAAATTTTCTAAACATTGAAATTAATCAACTCTTTAACACGAAGGCTGCGTTACGAGAAAAAAAAAATTAAAACTTTGGGGCACAAAATATTTATTGAATGTTATCATAAGGAAAGTTAAGCAATCCAAGAAGTATTATTCACTGATGGACTATGGAAAAGTTTAAATGGAGTCACACGAAGAAATTATCAAAGACGGTGTTAATGGCAACAGAATTCCAAGCATTCATGACTCCTACGTCAAAAGATAGACTACAGCCCTTCCCAAATTGTTCACCTTTTCCGTATCATTCACACATATATGGTTACAGAAACTAAAGAACGAAGCTATTTTTTGCTAGAGACATTTCCTGCTGTAAGATTTAATTTGCATGACTCGCTTTGAACATTTGCAAACCTTACTATTGTTTTTTTAATGGCTAGAGTGCTTAACGCTTTGATGACTGGAAAGAACTAGGCCTTAATAGATTTCTATTACCCCGAAGGATTGTTTCTGCTACTGGACGCATTTCCTTTGTTCTTCCATGTTATCTCAACAACGGTGTTTTTGTGAAAAAAAAATAATTGTTAAAACTAAACTGTCACACGAGCGACACTGCAGGTCTTTGGTGTGTGGTATTCAAAACAGCACAATAAAAACTCGTACGCAAACAAAGCTTAAAACGTTATACACAGTTGGATATGATAAAAACTTTTGTTGATGGTTTGAAAACAACTTCATAACGATTTGATTCGACCCAAGAAATCGTAAATAATAATTTTTAATTTCTTGCTTAGTACTCTTTTTGTTCCTTAGTAACTCATTTTGCATGATTTTTCTTATCTATTCTGACACCAACTTTTTTGTATAAACTTTGAAGGATAAAAGACAAAACAAAATCTTTCTTGCAGAACCTTGAATTATTTCTAAAAATTATAAATCATTTCCAGCGTCTTCTTGAATAATTTTGGCAGTTGTCACGACACTTATTAATCCTTTTAAACCTGTTGAAACTGAAATCATCTATCATCATATTTTAAACATTTAGCGCTGAATTTTTCGTGACATTAGACTTACCAAAATTTTGTAAACAAAACTTATTTAATTCCGAGGCATTAATTTGTCAAGAAAAAGGTATGCCCCAATTTAAACATCAATGTTGCCCATATTTTTTCGCATCGCCTTGACTTCTCCTACCCCCCCCCCCCAATGGAATCTCAAGAAGTCAAAATAAGTGATATATACTACATTTTTATATTTTCTAATCAAAACATTTTGTTAGACTAAACTTCTTTGGAATATATGTTTTAAAAGTAACAGGACACCAGTTTCCATATACGTGATCCATAAAAACTAGAAAGATGCCACACATATTGAGCTCGATAATACATTTATAAAACAGGGTATTTTTAATTAAAATATATTTTAAAAACATTAAACCCTTGATGGAAACTCATCCACTCACCAGATTTGGTATCCAGTCCAAAGACATTATCTGCTCCAGAAGCTATCTTGTACTGCACTTCCTTGGCATTAGCATCCACAGCAGCGACGCACATAAGATTCGGTACATTTCCCATGTTCTCTGGCACTGTTACTTGGTAAGGGAGATTTTTAAATACAGGTGGTCTATCGGCCTTGCTTGTAATGGTAACATTGAGCTGTCCACTGACGATTTCTCCTGAGCTTGCACTCACAGCCAGTTCAAATTTTCGGACGCTGCCTTCCAGAGAGCGTGCAGTCCTTACAACACCTGTTTGAGGTTCCACTTTGAAGTTCTTTGAAGTGTCGGTTAAACCATAAGAAATTGCTTGCGAGTCGACATCTGGGTCTCTTGCAGATATTACCGTGACAAAAGTGTTTTCGGGTGATTTTTCGGGTACTCTAGCCAAGTAGATTGGTTGGGTAAAGTAAGGATTATTGTCATCAACATCAGTAATCTTTATCATCAAAAACATCCTCGAAGAACGAGGAAACGTCGCACTGTCACGTGCTGTGATAACAAGTTCATAGTGGGACTGCTTCTCACGATCAAGAGCAGCTGCAACCGTCACCCTTCCACTGTCTGGGTCAATTTTAAAGTATCCAAGACCCGAACCTTCCTCCAGGTAATACACTATTTTACCATTCGATCCCGAATCACCATCCGTAGCAGACGCCCTGTACACGTCGGAGTTATTCTTAAAGTTCTCCAAGATGGTGGCTTCTTCTTGCTTTGCGGCAAATTTGGGAGAAAATCGATTCTCATCCACGTCTTGGATTTCTACGACAAGTTGTGTGGTTGCAGTTAGTGAGCCTTGGTCAGTTGCAGTCACAGTTACTGTGTACTCTTTACTCTCAGTTTCGTAGTCTACCGCCTTACTCAATGTCACAATGCCACTGTTTGGATCAATGACGAACTTGTCGCTACCCGATAAAGTATACCTCAAACGTTTATTGGGTCCTACTGGGTCATTATCCGAGGCTCTCACAGAGAGTAGGGCCGCTTCGACTGGAAAGTCTTCTCGAATGCTAAACGTGTATCTTGGATTGGCAAAGTAAGGGTTGGTGTTCGGGCCAGGGTTGGCTGTATCTGGCGGTGGGTACCCTGCAATGTCCTTGGATAATCTAATATTAACAGTAGTTGCAGGACTTGTTTGTGCTGGGAAACCTCTGTCCCTAGCATAAATGGTGAGAGAGAACGTCGATTTGGCGGAATAATCCAGCTCTCTTACTACCTTGATATCCCCTGTTATCGCATCCACGGAGAAATACTCATCAAGCGGGTTCATAAAATAATAAATCCCTCCATTTGTGCCCACATCATCATCCGTTGCTTTTACCCGCATCACTTTTGTCATTACTGGTGTGTTCTCCGCTATAACGATCGAATATTGACTTTGTTTAAATCTAGGTGCATTGTTATTGCTGTCTTCAATGGCGATTCTGACTTTCGTGCTGCCAAAAAGAGCGGGATTACCGCCATCTTCAGCCTCAATTGTAAGTGTGATGTATGGTGTATTTGGATCACGCACGATCGGAGTGCTCGTGGTTCGCAGTTCAAGAAACTGCCTACCCCCTACAGTTTTTGTATTTGCTTGAAAGTAACCTCTTTCATTGCCACTTATAATCTTGTATGCCTTTATTCCAGTCGTGTCCCTGTCCTCGGCGTAAAACTTTTCCAGTCCGTCGACAATAGTGTTGGCTAGGGCGCCTTCAGCCACGCGACCATCGTAAATTGGGAAGGCAAATGTTGGTCGAAAATTATTGATGTCTTGAACTGTTATCCTCAGTGTATGTGCTATTCCGCCTTCAGTAGCTCCTTGAGGCCTTTGTAGAACGGTAAGTTCGTATTTGTTGGCTTCCCCAATCGTATAAATTAAAGTCTTGGCAGTAGTAACTACACCATTCTCTGAAATTTGAAAATACCTCAAAGCATCGGCAGCGACACTATCTTGTGGTTTATAAAAACTGAAAATATCTCCACTAGATGAAACGAAAGAATGAACAACAGAGTTTCTTGGTCTGCCTTCAGGAACCAATTTCTCGACGATTGCTCCGGTTGTTGTTTGAATAACGCAGCTTAATGTGGTCCATAACAAAAGACGAAGAATCAGACGACGATAACGACCTCTGAGAGCCATTCTGCGGTACCATTAACCGTAATAAAGCTTCGATGTGTCGAGAACAGCCAGCATTTGATGGGATACTGAACAAACAAGGCTCCGCGTCGGTCAGACTCTGCTAACTTCGATAATCAACAGAGCTTAAACTATAACAGACTACTCCTCTTGAATTCTATCAAACCGAACACTCTTCTCGTCTATTGGTTCTTTGAGGATTCAAACTGTCAAGAAGGCGAGTTACTAGCGTCTGTACCCTACGAGGTCATGTCATGTACCAGAAAACTAGAAGTATGTGGGCCAAAATTAACGATGATCCGAATGGTTTACGATTTGGGTGGAATATGTGACGCAGGGAAATATGAGATGCACGGCCTAACCGTTGCTCAGGGAGGCAGTGATACCGTGAAGGATATTACGTATGAAGTGAAATCGTAATCCATCACCGAGTGTCATTTCAATCATTTGGAAGGCGCGGTTCTACATTCGAATGCTTGTGATGAGTGTCACTATTGTTTTGATGGAGGTCATGGACCATATAACTATAATTGTTAGTTTTCGCGTGAATTCTAGTCTTCCATCTAACTCTTGCTTGCACTCGAGGCAAGCTTGCTCCTTTTCTTCTTTACAGTAGTTTTGGGATAAAGCAAAGAGAAAGCCAATCAAATTGACTAAACGGTTCCGTTCTGTGCTCAAATTATTTTCAATGGTAAACAAAGTTGACTGTACTGTGAGGAAATAAATCAACAACCACTAAAAGAGTGTTTGCCAAGTTTTTCCAAAATAAATAATCATTACTAAAATCTGTGGTGCTCTTTTTGAAGAGATGAACGAGACAGCCACTTAGGAGAACAAACAAGAAAGAAGATCAAGGAGTACTTTTATGTTCAAAGTATTCGAGCGGAGAATGTTTGAACTTCTTTTAAGGAAACCACAGTGTAGTCTTTCAAATTCCGTGGTTGGGCTTGAAATAGCACAGTATCAAATTATGCCCCAAAAATACCAAAAGTCAGAGTTATTAACCCTCAGAGATGTCTGCAGCTTGACCTAGTGCCGTATGTGCAAACTAAACCAACCCTTCTTTGGAAAACGAAAACTGTTTAATGGTTCCGCAGTTTTGTTAGCACAAGGGCATTAACGACTACTTAAGTCGGTGTGAAATTATTTGCGAATTTTTTCATATCTTAACAGATTTTTTGGTGGCAAAACTAGCTGGACTTTGAAGCAATTCTTCGAGGATGATCTTTCAAAAAATGTTTTCCAGGAATTCGAACGAACCTTCACTGCATTTGGAACTCTTTTTTAACTCTTTTTCACAACAAAGTCTTATTTTTTGAAAGTCAGTCATCGCCAGTGTGCAAAACTGACGCCGCTTTTGATGCCCACTAGTTCCGAAAAAACCCGGCGTCAAACTGAAGTATCAAGTTTCTGCTTCTCGTTTCCCTACAGCTGCTTACTTATTCGTAAAGCTCATTTAATCTTATATTCATAAAGTTCTGGTCATATTTTCCTATTTTGACAGAATGTTATTCTAGCAAGATTGGTTTATTCGTGGTTATTTTCTCTGCGATTAGCTGCTAGTGCTTTGAAGAATGTGACATCCGTGACGCATTGTGCTGTCAAACTCAATTAATCATCAAGACAGCTTTGTCACACAATGGTACAGTAAAAGAATTTCTAGATCATTTGGTCAGTCAACGTCACGAAAAAGCAAAAGTAATCAAAAGTAGAAAGAAAGGGAAAAAAAAACAGAAAGGAAAGTAAAGCCTCAAGAGGCACTCATGCGAGCACATCTTCTTGAGAAGCCATCTTGTACAAGGCTAATACCGTTCGTTGCCATGGTTTCTAATGCAAATTAATTCAAACCTCGTCATCCTAACGGCAAAATAAGCCCTAGAGCAAACAGTGATCAATATTATTGATCGCAAGTGCATTCTTTAACCATGATGTAAGAACTTTTACTTTCTTTGAGTAAGTGAAATGGCATTTTTTGGCAAAAGAAATACTGGAAAGTAAATGCCAAAATTCTGAAAGAAGTTAGTTTCATTTTTTCATTTCTTTTTCTTAGGTTGAATGGAAAACCATCATATGAAACCAGAAACTTAAGAATACTGCAAATAAACTACATGTATTTACTATTATAATGTAGCTTATAAAGCAGGCTTGCTGTCATTGGTTCAGAGACCACCTCTATTCTCTATTTCACCTCTTTTCTATGACTCTATGAGTAAAATAGAGCACTTAGGATTTGAGAGAAACACTCAAAAGAGTTTGTCTTGTGTTTGATCCAACATCCTGCATGTTCCATTTCACTGGTAGAGTCATGGTTTTTAATGGAACAATTAAACAGAAGGAAAAAGAAATAAAATGCTCATCACTAATAGAAACAAAGTGGCCCTCTAGAAAACAAGGCATTAATTAAACTTATGATTTTAAGCTAACCCTCAAAATAGGACAATGTTGCAATGAGTTAATATGGTAGGAAAAACAGTTCCCTCAGCTATACCAAACTTGTTAGTGCTAATTCTTTAACTACTCCACATTTAATTACATGTAAAGCATTTAAAGAAACTTAAAAGTAGTGTTAGAAGATTAGAAGTGAGTGATAAACTGTGCTAGAGGGTTGTTTAATTACATTAACACTCCAGAAAAAATGTTTTCTGTTAGCTTGCAGATTTATTGGCCTTAACATGAAAGAGGCAAAAAGGACAAGTACAAGGTTTAATTTCCATTATACTTTTAATCTAAGGTTAATTCTCATTATAATTTCTAATTTAACAAGTTATAGAAAATTTTGTCTACTCAACAATTTATTTTTGCATTTTATCACATCTTTCAGGTTTTATGAAGTGCCTCAGTACCGAAAAAGGTATATGTACTGGATGACACCACTATCCTGTTAATTTAATTTACCTAGTATTATTTAAAAGGCTATGGTTATAACTTTCTAACTCTAAATTTTAAATATCCTCTAATATTCTCAAATATTTTAAATATTTCTATAATAAAATTTAATAGTCAGCTACACCAGTATGTATGATGTTGATTGACTGATGAAGATCAACAGATCATTATGGGTTGGACATAATGTCTTCCCATTCCAGACCAAGTGTCATTTCCCTGGGTTTTATTTCTTTGTTTAATGGTAACACTTGATACGATATACTAAATATATTATGTAGATGTACCTCAAACAAAGAATCTTGTTCCCAAGAGGTTGACATGTGGTCTGAAATGGGAATACATTACGTCACAGCTGAAAGGGGCTAATAATCAATATCATGGCATAATTAACCACTTTCTAAATTAATGGGACCTACTTTAAAACACTACAGTAGTTACTGGTAAGTCAAATTAAAAAAACAACCTTCTAAACATAAAGGACAGGCAAAAAGTTAGTGTACTAATTTTTAGGACTATTATTTGCATATGAAAGATGCTATGAAATTTAAGAAGAAACAAAGATAGAGAAATGCATGTTCTTCCCAAGCATCCTTCTAAAAATGCATTTTAAGCAAATTTTGACACATCAATACTATTTCATAGGTTTGAACCTAAAGTCCCTTTTCGACTCATGGCTGAAAGCATTCACAAGGAGCTAGTGAGTACTTGTTAACTTGCTGTTCTGCTTATGGCAGTATAGTGAATTTTAATAGGCTTGTCCAAGTTTTCTTCTATCAGTTAAGTACACCATCTTGAAAGTAGTGCTTTATTATGTGACATCTACACAATTTGTAATTGGTTAAAACTGAATGTGTACACACTGTGAGCAAAAGAAAAGTTCAAAATTTTGAACTCATTTTGCAAGTACTCACCTTAGTACTTGCTACGAGAAATAAAATACCCACAAACCCACTGTGAGTGCTTTCAGCAAGGAGTGCAGAGTGGACTTAAAACTCATATCAATCCTTGTTTGTTGTGGTTGTTAAATACAAACATTGATCAACAATAAACCTACCTAAAGTTTGTTTCTAGATAAGACATACTTGCAGTAATATCTAAACTTCTGTTCTTGCCATAAAATAGAGTTCTGCTGCTGCTACGACAAATGCCAGGACAAGCCCAATTATAACTCTCTGGAAATTGAATGAGAAAAGATTGTTTGTTCATTTGCTTGGGCTAGTGCAGTTTCCAAAACTACTGTGAACTGAATTCAAGGTACAATGTGATGTGCCTTGACCATGATTTTGCTATATCAAAGCATTTTCAAGTCTGGATGCAGTCTTGTACAGGGATTCCCAGAAGAGGGGTTACTCCCATATCACAAAGCCCAGAGAAGCTCATCATTTCTTTTAGAGGTTGAAATCATTATTCAATCCCTCTTTTGGGGGTAAAAAGGGAAAACTGTTGGTTTTTAGCATGTGTGGTATCATTAAGGGGATAATGAAGAGACAATGCATGCACTGTATGTAGATTTATGATGATGCTACTAAAATTCTTTAGAAATGAAATGGTTTGATGACTTCTAATGTATGTTGCAATAAACGAAATGATTTTGTTATAAACAATTTATCTTGAGTATCTTTTAGGGCTAAAATTAAACCAGGACCACATCCCAACTCTCTCTTTTAAGGGTTAAGTTTATTTTTTCAATGATCCTTCCTACCCCTATTACTGTACATGGGAATAGCCCTGGGTGTGATTTATTTAATGCCATATGACATGAAAAATTTTCTTATTTCATTGAGTAGTGCTTTGTAAGTAATATAGAATGGAGTTTTCCATTTCTCAATATCTTTTTTCTTCCAAAGATATGACTGCTTTTCTGATATGTAAATTAGGCAACTCTTTAAACATAAAGCTGATTTTAGTGACACTTTCCACATTTACATTACCAACCATAATGCTCAACACAATGTACAAATGGCATTGCTATGAAACACATTTGGTTCCAGCCTCCTGCTTATGAAAATAACAAACCTTTGTTTTTTCCCTTTTAATGTAAACTGTTGCTAATGCAAACTCATCTAAATGTTTTTGTGAGTGTAAAAATTTACTGTATGGTTTTTAAACAGATAGTTTTTGATATCAAAAAGGAAAAACCAAAGAGTTCTGATTTTCATAATAGGGAGGTCTGGAACCGAACATGTTTCCATAGCAATGCCATTTGTACACAGTGCTGAGTATTATGGTTCGTACTATAAATGTGAAAAGTTTTATTGAAATCAGCTTTATATTTAAAGAGTTATTTTTGTTTTTTGCTTTGCTGGAAGTCTGAGTCAACCATATGACTTCATCAGTTGCCTAATTTGCATATCAGAAAAACAGTCATATCTCTGGAACAAAAAAGATATCAAGAAATGGTAAACACCAACAAAGTACTAATCAATGAAAGAAGAAAATTGTTCATGTCACATACACTTTAAATCTGGTAACAAAGCCATGTCCCATGATATTGTTTACAGTTATGAATTATTTGAGACTATTATTGTCAAGTTAATCTCAGACAGATCCCTCTCAGACTAACACTACTGCAGAAAGATGGACATTCCACAAGTTACCCTACTAATACTCTCTACAATTTTATGAACACAATAACTAGAAGGTCATGGGACAAGGTACATTGCACAGAGAGGAATTATAAAATTCAACAGAAAACAAACAGCATTTTGACAAATGTTAACTGAAGTGCGGAAGGAGGAAGAGGGAAGAAATAGTTCAAGAAAGCTATAAAAAAGTTGTAAGAAATGTATATGAAGAGACAGAGAAACAGACAGACAGATGGATGGATGGACTGCTGACATACAGAGACAAAAAAATTAATAGATATGTTAGAGAGTTAGGGGATTTACACGATTTACATGGATCTACATCAAATTGCAAGCATTCGGTGCGAGCAGATCGCGATCTGCTCACGCAAAAATTGTGATAAATGTACACATGTTTCTGGGCTGTACTGTGTACTCTAACCAATGCAACCCAAACAAATTTTCTAAAAATCAGGCAATCAAAAGGGGAATCTGAACACTAGAATCACTACAAATCAGACAAATATCCAAGAGTTCACTCAGTTTAGAAGAATGCTGTCACTTTTGTTGTTGTATATATGCATAGCAACATGGTGATGGAGATAAGATTTAGCAGTGTCTGCCTGATAATATCAATATCTGCAAGAAACAAACTATTTTCATGGAGACTGTGTTTTCTGTGGTTTCTAATTTGCTTTCCTGTCATAACTGAAGTCGTACATTATTTTTTCTTTATTTTTGGTGGGAAAAATTACCATATTTGCAAAGAAAATGCATTACAAGCTCTTGTTTTTCATTCAATCGTGCCAATCTGAACAATAGAAGAATATCTAAATTCAAAATTTGTTGCTAATCTTTTGTCTAAATACTCAAACACCATTGTGTAATTTGTAGAAAACTTGTTGTGGTAGCCAAAGTTGGAGTAGTAGTACTTAATGGATATATGAGTGCCCACTAATTAAATAAAAGTCAACTAATCATACTTACAAGTGCTAAATTTGGAAAGGCATATTGAGAAGCGATGAATCCAAACACAAATGTAGCACCAACACTACACAGGAAGTTTACTACTGAAGACAATTGCTTAGAAGTTGATTTCACTATAAAGGAAAATTCATAAATAAATAAATGAATAGATCCACTTTATTTAGAAGGTCAAGTCACAACTAAGTGCTGATAAACTTATAAACCTCTGTGTTTAATGTCTCTAAATGAAATCAGAACAAAACGATTTGGTAATCTGAGCCATGGAGTTCTAAGGCCTGGTCATAAAGTGAAGGGGGGTTGTTTGGTAAAAAAGGGGGATGAATCACAATTATTCAGTTTGTAGATAAGGGTGGGTCAAGAGAACATGAACACTAGTTATAGGGGTGGTTATCAATTTTTGTGCCAGTGATTAAGGGGAGGGTCATGTTAAATCAACACTAAGGGGTGCGGCACTTAGATAACTACCTTCATAAATTTGATTTACCATCCAACCCCACCCCACCCCCCACTTTACTTTATGACCAGTTCCTAAAAAGTTGTAGATACATTTTAAAGGCAAAGGCACCTCCTTGGTGACTGTAAGACCCTAAGCATTTACATGCAGACAATCATATTGTATGGAAGGAGTCTAAACATATTAGTGATTGATACTGGTCTGAAAGTACCACATCATACATGTAACAGCTCACATTCCCTCCCTACCTTAAGAAACTGAATCTGCCTGGATCTGCAGTACATACAGTTATACATGTACCTTCTGTATTACATATGTTTTTAATAAGGAGAGGGAGGCATGATACGTTGAGGAAAGTGGGGTGTGCCACACCCAAAATTTACCCTGCACCCTAATCTGAATTTGTGGTACATATACCTTCTGTATTTCATATGTTTTAGATGAGAACAGAGAGGCATGATATGTTGAAGTTAGTGGGGTACGACCAGTGTTTGAGCCAGGATTTTCAGGAAAGGGTCATTTTTAGCCGAGACTGTCCCTTAAAACTTTTTCTTGGGAGTCAAGTAGACCATTCACTTCAATTTTAGAGGGAATACATTTTATTGTGAGATTGGCGCAATGGCGTGGCCTGGCTCAAACACTGCATGAAAGTTAACCCCAATCTATACTATAAAAATTAAAATTCTTAATCTGCCTGAAGCTTTGGTACTGTACCTTCTGCTGCAAAGTCTTCATTTGTATTGTCCCACTGAAAAACAATGAGATTGAATTTAAAAAAAAACTTTAAAAATAAGTTCAGGAAAGAGCACCAAATTTACAGCACAACAACTTCAACCAGGGTAACCAAATGATTGACATGTGCTTCAAAATGGAACATGATTCCAATTTTCTATTTCAGCTGTTGGAAAAGTAAAATTTGATTGGCTAGTTTTATGATAACCTCAGAATCTGTTGTTTAAAGCTGGCCTCAGTTGAGGTCATCATACTCTAATGAACGGCAATGTCTATTACATGGCAACCAAATGACTTCACTTTTAATCTTTTTTAACACTTGTTAAACAAGAGAATGGATTTCATATGAGTGGGAAACAACATGTCAAGATGTAGCAGTAATGTAGTTAGTACCATGTTTTATAGTAGCTGCAACTCCAAGTTGTGATTGGATGATTCACAAGAAAACATTGGGAAGCCATATTGGTTTTACTGCACACAGCACTATGTACTTGTTACAAAACAGTACAGACAGTACAGCAACATACCTTTGAGCCTAAATTGGAAACCATTTTATCATACTGTAACTTTTCCTGTTCTGCTTTTAGCTTCTTTAACCGAGCAACTAATTCAGGATTCTGTGCAATGACATAGAGATTACTTCATGGAAAGTGCGCGCGTACGGTTTTTATTCACGAGTTGTGAAGTATCACAAAACGAACGAGCGAGTCCTCGAGCGAGTGAGTTTTATGATACGAAACAACGAGTGAATAAAAACTGTACAAAGCAC
>JAAAQI020125916.1:0-30661 GCA_011800005.2 Stichodactyla mertensii
ACTACTACTACTACTACTACTACTACTACTACTACTACTACTACTACTACTACTACTACTACTACTACTACTACTACAGACGAGGGTATTAGCCAACACCAACTCCACCACCAATCACAGATGGCAGCTCTCCACAGGTCACTGTTGTTCATAAGGGCGCGAATCTCGCCAGTGTTACTGAGTCCAATATCTCTTCTAAGGGTCGAATGTAAGTGGTTGCTGGTCTTCCCCTGCTGCGAGTACCGTGTTTTGGTTCCAAACGGCGGATTTAATTCGTTTTCTCTTGAAAATATAATCTGATTAATTCAAAATCCCCTTAAACATTTGCTTTCAGTCTCTTTTTGGTACATTTTCTTTTCTATGACATTTGGGTTGTATTAACTGCGATTTATTATAACTTCAAGTGTAGCCTCGTTTTCATGCTGAACTTCCAGTACCCTACAAAAAAGCCTTAACTCGAAAGTGATACCACATAACGTTAACCAGGAGGGCTTGATCTATCAGAATCTGACAACAAACCTTTACTGTGGAGTGGGTTGAACGAACTCCTTAAAAAACGGCTTTTCAGAATCTCTGTTGCCCTACTATAACTACAAGTAACTCGCTCGGGGCCCGGGGGGGGGGGTGCGCACCAATGCACTCTTCCATTGGATCCACTCTTGAATTCTTTGTATATAATAGAATTCTGGATAATCTTAACAGTCGTCTTTTTTTACTCACCATTCATTCTTTGGAAGCCATATTGGATGATATGAAACAGCTGTCATCCAGCATGGCGGCGATGCCGTGATGTTAGTATAAGAAATAGCCAATCATAGCTACGGGGAAGTAACGTCAAATACATGTTTAATAACGTCGCAAAGTGTCACGCAGTACTGAACGCAGAAGTTTCCAATCACGTCATTTTCATATTTGCTTGCAAGATAATGCAAGATTACTGCTTTACTAAGGATTTTGCCCCAATTTTGCGCTACACATCTTAGTCATATCCTTTGGCACGCTAGAACTGAGCCAAACTTTCTTTGTGACCACCCTTTCAAAGTGTAGCTGATTGGGACGTAACGCAGTATCATGACTAACGTACTATTATTTTACCAGATAAAATCTAAAGAATCGAGACGAGTAAAGGTTAATAAGAGAGGGTATTGAATAGGGTCAATATCATTAGACGAATTTTCAACATTTTGATTAAGTTAAGAAAAACTTGGGATGCATGGGTGGCTTGCGCTGCTAATGCTCGCCTCTCATCGATGCGACTCGGGTTCGAGTCTCGCCGGGCTCAGTGTCGTATGTGAGTAGAGTTGTTTGTTGGTTCTCTCCTGTGCTTCGAGGGTTTTTCTCCGGGTTCTCCGGTTTTCCTCCCTCCGCAAAAATCAACTTTCAAATCCTAATTCGATCTCAGGGCCTAGATGAAAATTACGCCATCTATAACTCTAGATACCCTGCTTAAACAAAGTTAATATATACAATTAAGTGTGTGTTAAGAAATGAACAGCTACACCATGCCATCAGCACAATTTTATTCCATTAAAATAAATCGACCTTAACTAGTTCTAAGGTAAACTAAAAACTAAACTTACTAAAAATACAGACTGTCGACAACACTTGTATGTATGTATATCCTCTTAGCTCCTTGTCGAACATAAAGCGAGACGCAAATCTTTTCCATCTTGGCCTATCCATGGCAGCACTCTCTGCTTCCTTCCAGCTCCGCCACCCCATTCCATTCCTTTCTCCTTCTACCGTTCTTCTCCACGTTTCCTTGGGCCTTCCTCTTTTGCGCTTTTCCTCAGGTGCCTATGTCCAATGCTATCCTGGTACACTTCATCGCTGTCTTTCCTTAGCACATGCCCAATGTATCTCCACCTTCTCATCTTGATGCTTTCTTCTATTGTCTCGGTCTTCGTTCGCTCCCTCAGGTCCTGGCTACTGATCCTATAGACCTTATTCGCTTGGGCGTATTTGTTTTCCCAATATAGGTCACGTGTCATTCCTTTGGGACATTTTCCTTTGTTTAATGGTAACGCTTGAGAAGATACATTAATCAATTACTATTATATATTATTATTATTATACTATTATTATATTATTATATATATTATTAGATACATTAATAATACAATTAATGGATAAACCTCAAACAAAGAATCGTATTCCCAAGAGGTCTGAATTGGGAAAACATTAAGCCCAAGAGAATTAGGTCTATTGGGCCAGAACACTCTTAAGATCGACAACACTTAATCACTAGAAATTTCACCCTCCTATCCTTCCCTCCCCCCCCGTCGTCTATTTTTAACATCTGTGCACATGAACGGCAGCCAAACTCAGTAAGGCATCTTTTAGTCCCCCCACTTGAAATTATGTTCCTCCACCATGCCTGGGAAAGATAATTCCTCGACATTTAACTCATCTTATAATTTCCTTCAAAACAAAGGCCCTTAAAGGCATTTTAAACAAACCCATGTCAGCCAGAAAAAGTACTTTTAGTGTACCCACGGCAAGAAGTCATAGGTTCGCTAAAAATATTTTTCCGACGACAGATTGACTTTTGTGCAACCATCTGGTTTTGGTAGTAGAAGTCTTCGTTTTCTCATTACTGCAATTCTTGCCACCACAATCGTTGAAACATCAGATTTCATCCTTCTGTCCAATGTTGTTTTGATCAAGCTTGCTGGTCTTATAACCAAGTCCAAGAAGAAAGGAAGAAGAAGAAGAAGAAAAAAAAAGGACAATCGGAAAAGAGTAGAAAACTTGCAGCTGGAGAAAGTACAATACAGCAGATATGAGGTGACTAAACTCGCACACGGCTTGTGCACCATGTTTTCAGTTTTTGAAATACTGCAAGTATATCTCGAAAACAACATTATTAGTCACTAAATTGTAAATACGAGTCCATGATTTGAACAGTAATCTATCAAAGTAAAAGATCAATCGTATTCAAGAATCAAGCTGAGAAGTATCATTAACATCATGAATATGTGGTCATCAACTGATTAAGCAAGAAGGGTGGCGTAGTGCGTAGGTTCTCGCCTCTCACCACTATGGTCCCGGGTTCGATCCCCCGACTCGGCATCATAAGTGAGTTGAGTTTGTTGATTCTCGCGTTGCTTCGAGGGTTTTTCTCCGGGTCCTCCGATTTCCTCCATCCGTAACAATCAACCCTAATTCATGAGCTGTGCTCCGTGATCAGACATGAGTCGTATGGCGGCAGCCTGTGGCGCCTTTGTATGCCTTCGACTCGGCCACGTTGAGGTGCGTCCTTCGCAATTCAGCTACTGAGCTGCAAGAAAGGATGGTTAGCCACTCCAAATTTACTTATTTATTTATTAATTCTCGTATTCCTAATGAAATCAAATCTATTAATGACAAAAAAGTGTTTTGTTTTTGTTTTGTCTTTGTTGTTTGTTTGTTTGTTTTCAAAGCTTTATGAAAAGGTAGTTTTTGAAATTTTCTTTTTTTGCGATAGGAAAATGACCACAATTTTGTTGAAGAATTCTCTTCAGTGAATTAAGTAATACCTTCAGAAAAGTGTTTTTATAGTTTTGTTTATCATAGTAGCTCCTGTAGAGGAATGTCGAATAAGAAAATCTTGAATGCCAATGCCAGCCTGTCAATGAGAGATACCTTGGAAAATTGGACCCAGGCAAGAGTGTTGAGAAACTTAGACTCCCCACATCGTTCATTGATAACTTATTTTGGTGAGGTTAATTAGATCAAAAAGTTACTGAAGTCTTGGTTTCAGCAGAGATTTTCATCGATAATTAGTCAGCCGCGGGATAATTAATACTAGGTGCTTTCCAATTAATAGAATTGTTTGATATTTTTGGATAGTTTTTCTAGGTTTTCTTCCTAATTTATCCCTTTTTAGAAAGTAAATCGAATTGAAATTAAAGCATCAAGATATTCTGCAACGTTGAACGACACCATTTTCATATGCCTAGAAACTTCGTGAGGTATTTGGATAGGATAAATGTTTTTTGTTCCTATCCAACGATGACAAAGGTATATAATCCCATGGCTCATTGATTTTTGAACAAACTTGCATTAAGTATATATTCCGTATGAACGCTAAACAAATAAACTAAATCACTATCGAACATTGTCCTGAGAAAACAAATCGGTACAAATCTCAGCAAAGAAAGCCAGTCAGCTTGAGTTAAGTTTTGCCCTTCAGGAGCGGAAAGCGGCTCCTCTGAAAGACACAAGGGACAATGGACAATTATCTCACCGCTTAATAGCCGAGGGCAACCAACACTTGAGATAATGTAAACAGGTTTTAATAAGCACGGGCTAATTGTTGCAAAAGGTCACTGAAGATGACCTGCAAGGCACGATTAATAGATCCAATTGATTGATGTCAATTTATACCTATTTATTACACGTCGGTTCAATTGGCATTACTTAAATAGCATTCACAACCACTGTCGGGGTCGTTATTGCGTTATTTAGTTTTCGGACCCCTTCTATATTTTGTACGTTTGCTTGCAACTTATTGTACCCTTGATTTTTCTCTTTTTCTTTTTCTCTTTTTCTTTTTCTCTTTAAATTTAGCGTGAGCCGCACTTTGAGTTGCCTTTCAGGGTGATGTATTAATAGCTATTGGCCTCGTCAGCTTCAGTCTTAGCTTGTTGGTTATTAACTAAGCCGTGCCAATTGCGGGATCATCTGATTGATGCCTCATGTGGTGTCCAGTCAACCAAGCGTGCGTTGTTTCAAGATATTAAAAGTGAATATATACATTCTAAACAAATGAGACGACTCATCAGGGATTAACCTTTTCTATAGTTGACGGGTGCTCGGCTTTACACTAAGTACCACTTATTGTCATTTATTCGCACTATCAAACACACCTATATGGTAGCATAATATAAACACTTGGCTAAAAGAGTGAAATGCACGCTTCGATTATCTTCGTTTGAGGACCTATTCTTTTTTGAATACCTTAATGTTTTCTTTTTTATTCTTAATCCTTAAAATCGTTGGGTTTTTTCGAGACCAGTCAGCAACACGTTGCTAATGAGTTAGCACAGGTGTCAAGGATATCTTGTGGTTGCATAAAAATTCCTTCCGTTGGACTAAAGAGAGATAATGTGCTGTCGACGAATCAAAATCCATAAAGCAAAGCCGACAAGATCATTCTTATCAAATTCAATGGATACTTGAAGAGATAACATGCTACTAGAAGATTCAGCAGGCTCCGGTTCCCTAGTGACAAAGATACTCAAACCAAATCCCTAACTTGATGATTTTACACATTGTCCATCTTTGAGGCATATTTGAGTCAGGAGTAGTGTTCAATTTGTTCGTTTGGAATCAAAATGAAGACTCTAAGACTTCTAGGCCTGTACCCCCAACCAGGTCTATTTAGACGTACTACCAAACTTCAAGGGCGACTACCTTTGTTCACCTCCAAACAAAACAGTCTTTACGGCGTTTGCCTACAAAAAAAAATCAGCTTGGTCCATCTTAATTATTTCAACCTATTGTGTGTTTTTTCATTAGGTTTGTTTACTTAGCATGCGAACTCCTCATTTAATTAAATTGTTTTTTGTTTGCCGGTAATAACAAAATCTTTTGTTCTTTTTATAATATAAGTCAATAGACAATTTTATTACGCGTATCAAATAAATCAGTCATACATAGATGCTGAAACGTTGCCGACATCTTTACCTCTAGCTAATGGCATCTAAGTGTGTCGAGAGTGCAGAAGTGACAGTAAAGGGCAGTGATATACTACAGATGACTAGGAGCCAACGAATACGGAGTGAAGCGACACACTTGGCATCCTTTATTGTCATAACAACCAGCGTATATATGACAGTTAATTAAACACTAAACTAATTAGAAAACGGTGACCCTTTGTTGGGTCATTTAACGATGAATTTTGCATTGTTGGTAAGTTATTTGCTCAAGCGAGCGCGAGTCCTGAGTTTGTTTTTACTCTTTTTTTTTCTTTGGGCCTCGTCAGGCAAGAAGAGCTTGAGCACTACTGATACACTTTTTAGAACTTTGCAAGGACTTGTGTTGTGTCTATTTTAACGAGATGCCAATATATCTTGTAAAAAGTCTTTATTGCCCCAGTTTTTCCACAAAGGTTATCATATTTTCCTAGTGAAATTATAAAGAATATCTTGTTCTTGTCCAAGAAAGATATGAAGAAATGGTGTCATCAACGGGCTGCAAGCTTACTGACATCCAAAGCAGAAGATCTCGTTTTGTCTATATTGAGTGAGAACCACTGGAGAAGGAATCAGACTTATCTTTTCTATTGGTTTCTCTCAGCCTATCATTAGCGTGGTGGCTGTTCAGTCTTTGATAATACCGAATACCCCGAGAAAGAGCCGCTTTGTGATAAGAACCTTGCTGGTTATGGTGATGCTCTGGGTTTGTAAGCAAAGTCATAGCTATCTCTCTCGAAGCACGTTTAGCCTCACATGTATTTCCAATTAGACGAAAATCTATATCTTTGTCGGCTGATTTTAATACTTCACAGTCCGCCACTCTGCGGGAAGCGCATTGAGGCTGATTCCTGTCTGCATTTAACCCTATAATTCCCAAAGAGTACCGCAAGTGAATCTACAGTTGTAGGCCGTATGGGAGAATCTGAGAAAACGTCCATTGAGAATTAGGACTCGTTTATGGCTTTTTGGAAAATTGTCGCTAAGGAACCATCGAACAGAGAAAAAAAGAGAAAAAATATTGATCAACCTGTCATGTTGGCGTTTTCTCAAGACGACAGGCTGATGCCATACAACACATAGCAATGGTCGAAGTTTAATTCAATTAGAATCATTATGAATTCTGCGCTCATATTCCATGACCTTGGTAAGAACCATTTACAGAATTGCTTGCATTTTATTATCAAAAGCTACCTTAAGGAAAAAAGTGTTTAAAGCGAAGAATCGCGCATCGGTAGATTGCGACTCTTCCGACAGACCAAAATTCATTGTTTGAAAGACTATTATAATAAACATCAAAATGAGTACAAAATAAATGCAGTAATAAATAACATATTAGGATTTTTCTTCCGTTTCGCATCCATTATTTGCACAATAATCAATTTAACTAATTTATTTATTTTAAAAACCAATAACTCCAAAGATGATATTATAAAAGGCTTGTTTGTACTCTCATTAACTTTCATTAGGCTTAATAACAATTTGATATACCAAAATTAACTTTGGAGATGAAACGAAATTGCCTTGAAATAGAAAGTATTCAGATGGTATTTCAAATACTTTGAAATAAATGAATCTTTGATAATACTTCGATGTGGTATGGTACGGTTATTCAGGTTTTTGGATGTAACGGAATAAATGGACTCTATGATCAAAGCAAACATGTGCTTCTGTGATGTGAATAGTATCGAGAGGGGGGCGGCAAACTCCGAGCCGGAAAAATAATAACGTTTCATATTTGTCTAAGAAGCCAAAAACTAAGCGGCATTTTTTGTCTAAGTTTGAAGATTATCCGGTCGGAAGTTACCATCATTTGAGTCTAACTGATCTCGTGCAATGAAGTAAAGTGTTGAGTCGAGCAACATCACTTGTTAACTGAAAGACTTTTCATCTTGAACCTGAATTTCCTCCAGACACTTTAACAATATCTATGGAGCTATTACAATTGTCAGTTAATTTAGAAATTAATTGCTTCAAACCATGAAATAAAACAAAATATCTTACCTAGAGTTAGTTTTTACATGAATAGATCTGACAGCGATTTCCTAAGCAATGAGCTTGAATCGTACCATCGTTTCCAAAAGAAGCGGAAAGGTTTTCTTGTTGACCTCCTTGTTCTGGCTGCTGTGGTTTTCGGCCAATTAAAAATCCAAAATCGCTTCACAATATAATTTTGTAGCCAGTGAGTGTGTAATCAATGACACGGGGTTTTATACGCGTGGTTTATAAGGTCAATATACCATTCACAGTATTTGCAAAACAACTAGTTTATAGACATAAGCCGGGTTAATAGGAATGTGCGCGTCTTGAAAACTGACTCGACTGACTCGACGCTGGCTGTGTTTCCACTAAGCTTTTTTGTTAGCCTAACATTCCTTTCGGTGTTTGTTTATAGAAAAACGTTAAAGTAGTACAATTTGTCGGCTGTTTCCACTGTAAAACTCTTTGATGTTATTATTTCTTTGCTAAACTAGCTTAAAATGTCCTAGTGGAAACGTACCCACTATGTTGTTCTTTGGGTCGCAAATATCAAGAACATCATTCATTAACTAAACCGAAACTCTCATTATTTGGTAACCCAGTTTTCAAGCTTATAGATGTACGCATTTCATTACAGAAATCGTACGAATAACGTGGCAAAAGCAGATGTTTTGAACTCGTTAAAATATTGTATCATTAAATAAAGAAGAGGGAGGACCTCGTATGAGATGAGGCCCTTTCGTTAAAGTGTAGAAAGAACATATAAATCTTATTTAACTCAAGTGCCTAAGGTTAAGGAAATACCAAAAGATGTGAGGAAGACTTCTGATCCATCAAGTCATAAGAAATCACCCACATTGTTTCCTCAATAAAATTATAAAGTGATACAGAATACCCTTTTCCTTTAGGAGTCCTGATCCTGGCCGAACGGCTCTGAAACTAAGACAGCTGAACTACGCTCCTACTGATCTTCTCATAGATTCGGGGACACATTTCAGTTGTCATCCAAGTGCTGAGAAGACAGTTTCTTTTTCTTGGTTCTAGTTCTAGCCATAGTTTGTTTGGTTTGTGAGCCGCGTCTTTGTTTCATGTGTGCCTAGTCGGTGATTTCGAAAAGCCCTCCATGGTCTTCTTTATCTGTTCATCGGACCACAAAATGAACGAATTGGCTCGCTTTAATTTAAAACTGCATGATCTGACCACGGTTTCCTTGTGTTACTTTGTTATTTGGACAATATTGCTGCTTGTTTTCTGGTCCGATCTTGATCATGAACTAGGCTGTCCCGGCATCTATAGTGTCGAAGAGATCTAGTTGTTTTGAAGTAACCTCTTGTGGACTGTTTTTGACCATCGATACAAATTAACTGATGCAATACCAAAACGTCTTCTTTACTCTAAGCATGTGTGTAACATTATCACCTCTCATTGCGCAACCAGGATTTTCAGTGCTTCTTTTCTCTTTGTCATTAGAAAAGCAACTTCTTTCCATACCCACATGACTATGGGCATCATGCAGTAGCACATTTGACCACCACTAGCTGAGCGAAGGAAATATACCTGCTGGTCTCCTTCTGTTGCATCGAATATTTTGTCTTTACAGTCAAGTTGAACCAGTGTCTTGGAATTTAACCCCACACATTTTTTAAATATACTTTTTTCAGAAATATCGTAGCGACCAGGAGTGACACAACAGCAGCATGTGTGCACTCGCACAGAGGTACCCTGCAAAGATTGAACTATGTTCACGATGCGTAGCCTAATTTACAAGTTCTTTTAGCCCAAAATACCTGCGAATCATTTTATCTGGTGAGTGCATTCATGCCCCCAGCAAATTCAGGAGCTTCACCATCAGAATCAAATTTTACAAAACAGGTTTCTCAGTTCAACAGCTTTGAAGAGTGGAATTGATTTTCGGAAACCCATTTAATTGATAACAGGTTTCTTGTTCAGCAGTCGAATGAGAACATAAATGGTGTCCTATAATCTAACTCATTATACGAGAATACGCCGTATCCCTTAGCTAGAACAGTCTTTTATGATGAGATATAAATTGGCTGTGTACAAACTTGTACATTAGGGTAAATGCTTCCTTAAAACTGGGTTAATCGCTACTAATGTGTGTGCATGTTCGTCAACGACGTTCCTTTGTAGATTTTGAAGTCACACTCGTCTGTACTACAAGCCTTTTTCTGGTTTGAGTACCATGTTAAACATCACTTTTTGTTTCGTTTTCCTGGTTGTCAGTACAACGTGATTCTATTGAAAAAGTACATAAAATGTCAAGCAGAAATCCTCTCCAGAGAATGCTCGTAATTTATGATTATATTTGTACAGGTCGGTAACAGGTCAGATATGAAAAATTGCTAAGAAATACGTTTGGGTATTGTTCGGAGAAAATGTTCTTAATCTAATTCGATCAATGCTATTGGGCTAGAAAATTGCAAGAAAACAGTATTCGTGATTGTATTAAAGAATAAACTGAAGGACTGGACTGACTTGAGTTTATAGTAAAAACTAGTAGTTTTGGAAAATCCTAGCAAGGTATAAACAATTTGAACCCTATGTTCAATTTGAGTGAAACTGTTGACTTTACAGTATTAAATTCCCAAAAAATTCTCACAATAGAATCTTACTTAGTGCCACTGTTTGCAGTGAGCAGCGTTGCCTGACAATGAGGACATTGAACGCCCTTAAGCTAATGATCTCAACAAAAATTCCTGTGTATGACATGAGTGATTATGTCTATAAACTACAGCATTATCATCAAACTCCAATCATATGACAACAAGTATTATTTTATCAATAATGACTAAGTAAATCTGAAAAAGAAATTATGGGGAGTTAAGATCGAATCAGCTTTATTCAGGCTTACGGAGGGGATTCTTTGAAGTTTTTGATAATCTTAATATCAAATTTCCTTCACATTTATGACGCCAAAAGTTAATCATTTAAACTGAACAAGCCAGAGAGTGGCTATCTATGTACCTATGGGAATATCATTATTGATCAAAAAGGGAATGAGACTAATCTATGTACTTCTCAAGCTGGTAAATAGGAACATACCAGCCAGAAAATGGACGAAATCATATGAGAAAAAATACTGGGTCAGCAAACAAATAGTCTTGGTAAAATATGAAATATCAATTTTATTTCTTTTCACAATGATATTCTTCTGAGAAATAAACAGAAAGTACATAGGAGGACCTCACCGCAGTACAGAATAGCTCTAAATATTTCAGTTAAGTTTCAAGTGGAAAAACAATTCAAATTCTTTGTAAGTTAAGGTTGAACTTTTCTTTTTTCTGATTAAATTATACATCTTGTGAAATTACCAAGAAATAAAGATAACTCGAAAGAGTTGGAATTCAAATACATGTGTCTGAATCGAATGGTTTACCAAAAAAAAAAAAAAAAAAAAGAAAGAAAGAAAGAAAGAAAGAACATGTTGTTGGAAAACAATTTTTTCAAGTTTGTTTTATTGTCATGGTTTTGTGCAGACTGTAATGGCTTTTGATTAATATAATTATCGAATATTAGGCAAATTATATTATTGAACTCTTGGCTGAATCCTCATTTAAGTAAAGATATACTTAGTTCATATGCAATTCAAAAGTGTTATTTTTGACTATAATAAATTAAACTATCTTGTTTTCTAGCCGAAATGAACCTGATTAAGATGAGTTTTTGCCTTCCAACTGAGCAAGCTCTTTCTCATCAATTATTATGGAAGATAACTCATCAAGAAAGCGGCACAAGTTGTTGTACATTACGCTTTACTAATCGAAAACAAACCGAAGAAGTCACGGTGTAGTAAAAGAGGGCCGACACAGGATACATTTGATAAACCACAACTGTGAGAATACCACATCACTTGATGCCTAGAATGGTTTTCTTAAACAGCGAAGCTAAAGCTAGTGTGTCCCTTGAATCGCTGACTCTGTGAGAAGTTCCGTCTAGTTTTTTATTGCTTAATTCTCTGTCATTAAGGCACGAAAGGGAAAAACAACCCCTTGTAGTAGCCAGGAAACGAGGTTTTGTTTAGATGTTAATTTAAACGAAGGCGCCATAAAAGAAGTGGTTAGCTATGGGGGTCTAGTGATGACACGCTGGCTTCCCTCTATGATCACCAGTTACAGCTTTTATCGCAAGCCATTTTACCATCAATTCAAAATTCAAACACATCTCAGACTAAATCTTATTAGGTGGGCTTTTAGCTGAAACTCTTATGTTAAGTAGAACGCTCAGGGTAGAACGACAGTTTGTAGAGCTAACGTCCACAAAACTAAGCTTGGCCAGCTCCAGAACTTTGCTGCCTTTTAGCGATCAAATCTAAACAATACTCACCTCCCTCGTATAATTGCCATAATCACTCATTGAAATAACTTCCAGATATACGAATAAAGGCCAGTTTTTTCCCCCGCCATGAAAATTTATAATTCCAATTTCATTTTATGCGGGTCTGTCACAGAAAGGAGTTTTTACATATATCTAGTTATTGCTTCTTTAATAGTTTTTACAAAGTTGATTCGTTCTTATATTATATAATTTTGTTTCTTTTACAGTGATATAGATGGTTTACTCCTGATTCCCCTTAATAAAGTTAAGGCTCAACCAGTATTGTCCATAAATTAGATTAACTTTTTCTTCAGTTTTAAATCATATGTACAGATATTTATATACACACTCATTTCGTTACAGAATACTATTGATTTCATTCAAGCATAGTTTAGAAAGTTTACTTATAAAATTTGAATGTTGTTTGCTCTTGCAGATCACCAAAATTTTTAAGACACAGTTCAATAATATGACGACGAATAGTTCAATGAGTAGTTTAAATCAAACACTGCGGTTGAAAATAATTCAAGAGATTATGAGAGGCTCAGTTACTTATCTTTTGTTTTGCCTATAAAACGAAATTGTGATCTGATTATTTACCAGTTATATTATAAGAACTCAATCGCCAGTTATTCCAAATTAAAAGCTAATTTATCAATTAACTTTTGGAACTAAATACATAATATTTGTAATGATATCTAGGTTTAAGACAATAATATAGACACACACATATATATACATGGGCTCATTCGATTTTCATGAGAAGTGATTGGGTATTGACAGCACAACAGGTAAAAGTTTGACTCGCTGTTTTTGATTATATACAAATCAGCAGAGCGTTTAGTTGTAAAGTTTTGTGTACCTTGAGGTTCTTGGAAGTCGTAATCTATGTTCTCTAGTACTATGACATTATCTCGATATTCTTATAAGTGTCCATACGTGGGATGCGGCCTAATAACATAAGGGATACCACTACTGCTAGAATAATAGTGCATCTGTGATGGACACTGAGCTCCACATAAGAATCCAGGCGGATAGCCAGCTAGAGAAGTCGAACCGTGAGGAATATTTGGCCGTGTAGGAGCCGTCACATCCATACCAGGGTTTTGTTTCTTCCACTTTGTTCGTCTATTTTGAAACCATATTTTAACCTGAGTTTCAGTTAGACCGAGCGAAAGGGCCAAGTTAAGTCTCTCGCAGACCGACAAGTATCTTGTAGATTTGAATTTATTTTCCAAAGCTACTAGCTGTTCATATGTAAAAGCAGTTCTGGCGCGTCGTGGTTTGCCTTCTTTGGCTCGTTCCGAAGTTGCGCGTTTACGTTTCGACTTGCTCATTGTCTTGGAATCGTCGTTCGTTGGTTCAACTATTTCTTGATCTGATTTACTTAAATCTGCTTCAGAGTTCTTGTCTGAATCTTGAATCAAAAAAGGTCATAATTAAAAAGACTCACGCTGTTTCATTTACTATATTTAGCAAGTAAATATAAGTGTGGTAATCTTTATGAAAGAAGACCTAATGCCTTATGATTTATCGTGAGAGA
Organism: Stichodactyla mertensii; assembly: GCA_011800005.2. Taxonomy (NCBI): domain Eukaryota; kingdom Metazoa; phylum Cnidaria; class Anthozoa; order Actiniaria; family Stichodactylidae; genus Stichodactyla; species Stichodactyla mertensii. The sequence continues at coordinate 13,537 of JAAAQI020125916.1, forward strand.
GTTATGGAATTTGAGGCTCATTGAAGCCAAATAAATTAACAGCTGATTTATTCCGAGTATTAAACCCAGATGGGAATTTCTTTCCTGGGAACGTACACAGATTATTAACCTGGGCTGTTTAACGAAGAATTCAGGAGTTAACGTGAATCCTAAGCGCTCAGTATTATCATTGATTAAATATAAATGTGTGCTAGCTTTTAGGTTAAATGTTTGCTAATGTTTTCCTGGGCGAAGTATGAGAAGAATATGGAGTTGACGAGACAACAAATAGCTTTCAGGATTGTAAACGTAATAATTGCGTATGAACTTTGCAAGCCTGCTACAAAAAGGTAACCAGCTATAACCCGGTAAAGGAAACCAAATTACCTTAATTTACCATAATATCAACACATGAAAGCAAGTAGCTGGGCGTGTGTGAAGCGATTACCGAGTAAAATCTACAAAACAAAATGCTTTAACACAGAGACGAGCTAGCTGGAAGACGTTACCGAGAAAGCCAGCACGCCGGTGTCTTTACGAGATTAAGCGACTCACCATGTGCTTTAGTAGGTCTGTTATATCTTGTAGCAGACATCCAAGGATGCCATACACCGGCTTGAGAATTCTCCCTAAAGGAAGACTCACATTCAGAGTCTCCTTCGCTGTCGCTTGATCGCCTCCGTAGCGGTGCCGCGGTGAATTTGTTGGGGTCTAGAATATCTTTTACCGAAAATGATGTGACAGAGGGTCTAATTTCCTCTGGTCCTGTGTTGTTTTCAATTTGGGAGTCTTCATCTGACTCGGCCTCCACGTCCAGTGTGTTCGCTCTGACATCCATGAGTGAATGATTTTTGAAGTGGTCCGGACAGAGCATTATAAAGCAAATGGTTTGTGTGTTTTTCTGTTGTGTAAGTGCCTTACTGGGCCAATGTATGTTGCCTTTGGCCTCAGCTGCACTGTTGGGGGTGGATCTTATTCTGTGTCTATACGAATGCGGTCCACTGCACAATGAACGTTAGTGACGTCTGATTGGCCATGTTTTGATGACTCGGAGTGAGCGTAATTGCCATCCAAATTAATTGAATGAAGTGACAGAGTAAGTGTCGATGAGTTGTGATAACGATTAACACCTAATGCTCACTTAGATTCAAAGCCCTTCAAAATAATCACCCTCCTGGCTGATAAGAAGCTTATCATGAACAGGAAGCTTCAATTCGAGCGGAACTATACTTGTAGGAGCGAAAACCTACTTTAAGAACTACGTAAAAGGGGTCCCGTTTGACACGATGACTCATATTTAGCTTCCTTACCATCCATCACACGCCGAGATTCCGTTCTGTTGTCGCCGCTAGGATCCATGGAAATTCAGTTTAGCGGTTCAAATTCAACCCGAAATGATCAGACTTCGTATATCCTGTATACATTAGATTTGTTTATACTTGCATTTTATTAGATTTGACAAGCAAATAATATTGCTCTTAGGGTTGTCCGTTAGTAACGCTATTCAAGAAGCCTTTTCTTTCAGGAAGTAATAAAAGCTCGGAAGTCAACTCGTTGAATCACCGAAACTGTATGTGTTACCTGTGCCACATCAAAAACACATTCAAGAAGTTTAGTTGTCAATATTCCGGTAATAAACCTCAAACAAGAGCTAAGCAGGCAGATCCGTGAATACAAGCTCCCCATTCTATTGAGTTTAAACAGTATATGCTTTGATTACTAGATGATTTTGATTACATCATTGTAATCTAATTAATTAAGACTACTAGTGATCGTGTTTGTAAAAGTGTGTATACGGAGATTAAATGTAGAAAGGTGGAATAACTGTAGGTCAAACTGCACAAAAATAATCCTCAAAAACTCGGAGCGCAGAGGTCGGCAAGATTGAGCTAACAATAGATAAATGCAGCGCTTAATTAATTGTTAGAGATATCACTGGCTGGTGGATATTTTAAACATATAACTAGCGTTTAGCGGTGCCATCTAGGTGATATCAACCTGCGATGCTCAGTGCAGATTGCTGATTGCTAAAGCGCATCTTCAAGTAATCTTTTTTAAAGTCATCAACTTTTGGATTTGTGACTTTATCGTTTCAGTTATGCCGCGATAAGCTTCACTTGCGATTTGCTAAATCTACTAACAATGTTAATAACCTAATCAATTAAGAACAATCTGTAATATTCAGGTTGATTATATCACTAGGTCCTTAGCGCTCTACCGCTATGATCACAGAACATTGTTAGTTTAGGAAGTGAACTTTACAAGAAAGGGCAAGAACGGGCTATGATTTGACACCAGAACTGACGAGCATCATAGAACGCGTTCCTTTCAAGAACAATGTAGTCTTAAGGCAATTCAGACACCGTTAAACTCCATGATTAAGTAGCGTTTGGAAATCGAATCGGCTTTTCACGATAGAAAGAAATACCGCGAGAATCGCTTTGCTGTCATTCAATCAGGAGATAGTAAGTGTATAAGGAACCATCAGTTCAGACAAGCTGGTGTTGACTCGATCAGGTGTCGTGAAGGCGACGTGATTGATGGCTTTAAAAAGTCCAAACATGTTGGCAATTTCTGTCGTGTTTTCTTTTCATCTCCCATGCGATTTCCTCTAAACTTTCTGTTGTGTATTGTGTAAAACAATAGAGGTCTCATCAAAGAGTTTATTATCCTAAGACAAGGACAGGAAATTAAAACATTAACTTCAAAAGACCCGATAAATAAGCTGCAAAACAGCCCGAAGGAAAGATGTCATAACAATCCACTAAAAAAGATTTTTTCAGTTTACTTGAACTACAATAAGTGAATACTAACCGTAGGAAGCAAGAGTCAGGCAAAGGAAGTTTACGAAGAGGCCCCTAAGCAATCGAAAAGATCAAAGCCTAAATTGTAAACAAATTCAGCCTGTAAACAAAACGTCGAAAGTGCACCGCCTTTGTATGCACACAGCAAACATTTACTTATCCAGCAATCGTCAGAATAGTATCTAGCAGATGGTATGAGAAATTTAAAAACCATCTTTCACACAGGATTTCACAGCAATATATTAGTTTTATAGTAAAAAAAGGATTACAAAAATGTCAAAAGTGAGAGCACAATCTCCATCTTGTTCTCTTTATAATGTGTTGATTAAGACCTCACAGAAGGGATGTAGATAAGATTATGCTTGGAAAGCATAGCTGACACTTTATGTTATTTCCCAGACAGTTATACATGTTTTTTATTGTTTTAAGATTTATTGTTTTTGAAGCGTTCAACATAGAATAACCAAAGTGGGCATCAAATTGAAAACCACACACAAACACACGTAAAAGCTTTCAATAAGGGGTTTATAGAATATTGGACGGAACGCGTAAAGTATTGTAAGTGCTTATTCCTGATGTTTATTGTTAAGTTACCTTTGATTGTTCTATGCATATGTTGATATAGAAAACAAATGAATGGTAGTTTATCAAACAACCACATTAATTTAATTAAAAGTTACTAGAAATGCTCGTTAATCAAGGTCTCCAACAAGTCTTATTGTCAACTGTGCTAAATAATCTTAGTGATGTTTAACTTATTTTTAAAAAGATCTTTAGCAAATTAATTGTCCATATCTAGAACCTACTTTTTTACTATTATGAGCTTAACTATATTATCTGGAAGAATTTAGCAATATTATAGCGGATAAGGAGTAAATTATATTGAACTGGTTTATCCTACACTCTCTGAAGTAACCGCGTTAAAGGGAATTTTATTTTTGGGGAATATTCTCGTATTTTTGGCACAAATTTGTCAGCTCTCTCAAGCGACAGTCTATCTTAGCACTTTTTAACAAACCGATGAATGTTTAGAGATATTTTTCTTTAGAAATAAAAAGTGTTAATCAATAAAAAATATATATATTCTAGTTTGATTAACACTTTGCAAAAGGAGGATTAAAAAATGGTGGAACTGAAGAGTTTTAGCACAATAATCGACAAAAAAAGTCCTTTAGTTGGCTAAACAAATTATGACATCATAAATATTCAGTGCAAGAAAACAGAAATAAAAGAAAAAAAAGAGTATTTATGATTTTTAAGTGGCCTCCAAAATACATTTCTTGCTTTGTTGTTGATATTTTCAGTTTTTTAAAGTTCCTTAACTTTTCTTCGCGTGATATTTCTTTGGAACTGGAGTTTCACAAATTTGCCATTAAATCTCTCTTAACAAAAACAGTAAAAGCTTTCACAATACTGCGACAGTCATTTGGTCGTTTCCTATCAAAACCGGGTTAGTAACTCACCCTGAATGGATCTTAGACAGTATTCTGAAATCTGACGACTTCCTCAATGAAAAAACGTTTTAAGACTTCAGACTAGGAACAAACCCTGAAGCACTTGTAATTGTGACAAAATCTAGAAACATTTTATCCTGATGCGGAAGTATTTTGTCGCAGAGTTGTAAGATTTTGTAAGAAAATGGCTTCGGAGAGGAAAGAGATGTCTTCCTTGACAAGACAAAAAGGTGTTATAATTTATTAGTGTTGTTTTGAATTTAGTTAATGAGATGGCCAAAAAAGTTTCTTTTGAACAGAATTCTTTCTGCACCCATGCCACATCAGAACTATAGGTCATACTAGCAAAGCATTTTTAGAATTTCTTTCGTGCTTAAGAACACTTTCAGCATTTAGCTGTCAAAAAAGGACTGAAAATATAGAGAGAAAGAAAGACGGAAAAAGAAGAAGAAAAACAAAGTATAAGTAATAGAAGGAAAAAATTCCTACATTGAAGATCGTACACCAAATTTTTCAAACCAAATTGTGTAATTATCTAGATCGTTCGCTTGTTCGGAAGCTCATTACATTAGTTTTATATATGTAATACATGTACCATAAGCGTTGGAGTACAAAACAAGACAAAAGGTTTTATTATACGACAAAGATTCACACGTTTACACAATATCAAATCATCAAATTTATTTGTGTTAACCAGAAATATATGTATTCTTCACAAAATTAATTTTAACCTTAAAAACACTTATGTCGGTTTGTTGGCTTGTTTATAGTTATATATTTTTATAATTTTCCAAACTTTTCGGAAAACACTTGTGAATGTGGTAAAGTGTTATTTTAATGATTGTAAATAACATCAGATTAATAAACAAGAGTAAAGTTTATCGATTAATATCTAAAATAAACTTAAAGCTTATACTTTTTAAGTCCGACAAGTACTGTCGAATACTATTAATAATCAAAGGACATTGGATTAAGATGTTCATCACGGTAAATTTTGAAATAAAATCCAAATTTTTCGACCAATTTGCACGGCAGATATCTTTCATTATCCTCTATTTTTAATAATTCACCTGTGCTTTATGTTTAAAACTCTTTGATTAGGGCTTTGCCAATACAAAAAAAAGTAAAGTGCCTTTGAGAAACTAATTAAAACCTTAATGTTAACGTATTTGAGTAATGATGTTACACTGAGCGATATGGGGAATATCGGAGGAAAATCACCAAATTCCAGTCGACAAATATGTCAGAGCCCATAGCTCAGTTCACTGTCTTTCTATATTACTAATGTAATACCGAATATTACGTTTCCAGTCTAATTACATTCCGCTTAGCGGCTCTGATCAGACCCAAAATAATCAATTTACCGAAATTCTAAGATAGTGAAAGGATATGGCCAAAAAATTGCCTCAAACCGTACTAAAAGATCATCTAAAATTGTTATTTTGTCTTTGAGGGGAATCTGATTTAATCGAGATACACAAATTGGACGATTTAGATAAAATTTTCGATCGTAATCTCTCTCTCTCTCTCTCTCTCTCTCTCTCTCTCTCTTTTTGCGCTTTCTTATATTCAGATATTGGTCATTTTTCATTCCTCTATTCTTTCATGTTTAGACACTCAAAGAGGCATGGAATCTTTAATCAGTTATAAAGTATTTTCTCTTGTACTTTTTTTTTCTCTTGTACGAACGGATGTTCTCTTCAAGGAATTTTTTGATGAAATGAATTACTGCCATAACTAAGCGCTTCATCGTTATAACGCAACCCGAATTAGAAAACTGTTTGCACGAATGTATTCGAAAGAATTTAAGCGCAATTCGTCTCCAAAGACAGAGCCAGCCACTCAGGGTGACAAAGATGAGATGTATTGATGGTGCTAATACATTTTTGCTGATATTAAAGACATTGTGACTTTAGTTAATTAAGGCAAATCATTTATTTTTGAAGTTTATCTTTTTAGTTCAGCTTGTACCGTAATCGAAAAATAAACAAATTGCCGTGGCGGAAGATTCGAGATATAAATTGAAACAAATTCGAACTCACTGGGATGAATAATGGCTCGTGAAAAGGAACAAACTCCCCGTCAAAAAGCAATATGAAAAGAAAGAAAATAATCATAATAAAGACAAGGAAGTAGAGTGCTGTTCATTGAAATTTGTCACCTCTAAAATCGACTTATCGCTATCTTGATTTGATTTCATTTTGAGATCATCTTGGTACTTTATTAATTCCGATTTAACAATAGAACTTTTATTCGATTAGTACTTTCGATTCGATAAGGGTTGAGACAGCATCCTTAAAACACCAAAATCTTGGACACTTTTTTTATAGAAAATTATGACAAAAATATGCGAGAGAAAAATTTTGAAAACCTGCAAAAACTAGGAAAATATCGACGGAAAATTTCCTAGAACAGAATCATTAAGAACAAGATCAGCTGCCATAATTAACAGCATGTAATATGTTTTCTTTTAAACTCTACAGTTTCCTCCGGTGAATGCAGGTGAATTAAAAGCCTTTAATCAAATGAAAAAGAAAATAATAATCGTGTTAACGAAGGACGAGGGAAAAATTAATCTAGTCAGGGTATATTATGTGTGGTAGGAATAAGCACAATAGCACCCAAAACAAAAGATTACAAATATATCATCAATAGATGATCACCTCGTTTGTTACCTTTTCAATTTCTATACAGAAAGGTTATTATTTTGTTTCTATAGGCAAGTTCATGTCACATTTTGCAAATATCTCAACGATATGACCTCCTAGTGCCGAGGTTTTCAACAATTTGACAGCATTAATATTAAGATGAATAGCTTCAAAGTAACAAGTGAAGTAAATAGTTCCCGCGTTAAAACTGTAATCTTGCAATCTAGTTAGTTAACGAATATTGACCAGAATTGACTGATTTTATGATTAATGTATACAGCATATTAGTCTTGGGTAAATATTGAAGCAAGATAGATCTTTGTGTTTACCAAATATTGATTTAAATCCCGCAGTAACGATCCGATAATTTCATTAACAGCAAGAAAAGTTTATATACATTCGCACCTTTTGAAAGCGACCGCTTTGGAAGTATGGGAATACAACGTTCGCTTATGGTCGGTTCTCATCAGATTTTGAAAACGTTGAGACCCTTTTCAGAGACCAATTTATAAGATAAATGCAAGAGCGCCTGCGTAATATTTGATTTGTAAGGTTTCAAATTTGGTGATAACTAAATCAGTACGCGACCATAGGCGACCACCTTCCAAAGTATTAATGCTGGTGCGTCCACTTTAAATAATACGGTGACTCTATCACCCGCTAAAGGTCGTTTTGACGGACTTCGGTCGCTTACAACCAGTGGTTCGTCTAATATAGTAAGTAATGCTCCATAGCCTAGGACATTGCTGAATCCAACTCAGTTGGGAAAATGAAAAAAATACTTATGTAATCAGTTAAAGCACTTAACTTTAGTAAATGACAAGAATTGAATACTTTTTTATAAGTTTTATTCTTGATGAAAATTTAAAAAGAAGCATAAATTAGGATATAACTTTTCCGTTCCATTTTATTCAATAATTTATTTTCCCTTTTGAATTCACTGGGTTTTTTTTAGCCCAAAGTGTAGAAAGAATGATCAAATTAGTCGAGGAGCAAACCTTAATGATCAATCTTTCTATATGTGTTTAAATTGCGTTGACTTGTACTGGAATAACTGTGGTTAATGTTCTTAACAATGAATGCGCGCAGTGTTTTCAAACTACAAATATATAGCGATGTTAAAGAGCCATCCTAATAACTTTGCAAGCAACATCGGTCGTGACTTCAAACAAGCAAATGATCTAAGTGATTTGTTCGAGATTTAAAAAATTCAAAACGTCAACAAAACGGTTTGTCTGCCATTAAATTTGTTCTAATTTCGTAATCACGAAGAAAACAGAGATTCATGTCTAATAAACACCAAATTGTTTATATAATAACAAGTTTGTTCGACTAAAGTAGTTTTGTATTGGGCTCTTTGCAAACTGTCGTCCCCAAAAAACAACGAGTTATGAACGATAAACATAGTTCTTGAAAAAAAGCACATTGAAGACCGAATTAACGATTTTAGCTCGCATTTCCGTTTACTTTAAGTACTTAATTGATTTTACCAAGGCCAGTGCGAAGTCTTACTTATAAATGAACAAACACAGCGGCAATATAGTTAGCGTATTTTACTATGCAACGGAAAAATCTACTCCGACCCCCAAGGATTATAGACTAAACGGAAAACAGTTTCATTATTAGCTAACGTATAGTGACTTTGTAAACATTAAGCAATGCTCTCTCTGTTAAGAGAATATCTATCAAGATTGACTGAGATGACATTGAATGAGACTTGAAGAAAACAAATCAAACTAAACGATGAAAAGGATCAAGAAAAAAGGAGAAGATTTAGAAAAAGGAAAAAGAAAAACAAGAAATATAACTGTTATTGATGTTTCTTCTTTACTGAAATACATTTTCGTTGTTTAAGAGCGTTATTATTTCAGTCATTATGAGTCCAAAAAAATTATATTTCAATTTCAACTCCTCAAATTAATCACGCACAATTCTCTAATTTTCATGCTATGTGGTAAAAATAGTTCGGAATAGTTATATCCCCGCAAATTAAAATCAGTACAGGTCTTGATCTAACAGTGCATAAGTCGGTAAATACCCAATATATACTGCGATATATTGGATTGTTATTATATTGGGCGGTATTTCTTCAAGGTCGGCCACGCGTAATACCTTATTCCTGGTGAGAAGATGAAAAAGGACGAGTCTGAAAAGATTTAATCAAGTAATTGAAATTCAACGATCAAGACAGGTGATTTAACTGGGAATAGAAAAACACATTAGATGAATAAGCGGTGTACTTCCGATTCCAATAGTAGTTCTCTAATACCTGTCGTTAGATTTGATATGAGACTAGTTTTTCTTTAAATTCAAGTCAGCTTTGTCATCGATGATAACTTGATTAAAGCCTTAATGAATCGTAAGCTCGTTGCCTGCTGAGATTCTATACGAAGCACCTTCCATAATATTTAATAAGCCAGGATCTGGTTCTTTGAAATATGATTATAAAAAATTACTCCTTGTTGTTTTTCTTTGTGAGAAGGCGACAGCGTTTAGATTGGAAAATTGAAATTCGATTGAAAATTAATCAGATCTAATCAAGAGTCGGCTAGTTTGTTGATCCCTGTTTTTGAGCTCGATTTCGAGTAAAAACTTAAAGGATAAAACGAATATTATTTTTACTACTCGAAAAGTGCGGGAAATTAATTTTTAAGGGAAACTGATGTCTAGAATATCCATATATCTAATTCATCAGTGAATAAAACTTTTCACCAAGAATACAGGACAAATAATAAAAATAGCTCTCACGAAGCCGGAAACGTTCGACCGCTATGTCACAATTATGATTAAGTATTCCTTTTAGAGCAATCTAAACTAAAGCTATATGATTGTGAATAGTATTTACCCAGAAACAGATAACCATGTAACTGCTCTATGAGAGCGGCTTTAATCCTCGTATGTGAGTTCAAACTTAATACTAAATTATTGCCAGTTCTTTTTAAAACACTATTGTTTAGAAATTAAAGACTTTGCGGGAAAAACCGAAAGATCGTAAACTACTTAGCCCCATTTGACAAAGGTGTCGTGATGGACCAACCTCAATGCAAATAGAGTAATATATAGTCATTTAGAGTCTGATTCTATACCTAACGTCAAAAGCTAAAGAAAGGGGTCTAGATTTGCGTCTTTTGTCCTTTGTTCTTTTACGATCATTTGTTAAATGTATGAAATAGGGCACGTTTATTGAGTGTACATTTGGAAGTCCGTTGGTGTTTATTTTAGCAAGCATTTTCTGATTTTCTGTTCTAATACAAGGCCAAGCACGCAATCCTTAACTGGGATTTAATTCGAACAAAATTAAAGTGTAAGTGGCAGTTGTGGTTTGATATAGACTACATAGATTCACAGTACGGTTGTTTCCTAAAAAACTCAGATTTTTTACCCGAGTTTTTAATAGACTTGAAAAAACAACTAACATTCTATATATATGTATAACATTAAAAGTAGTTCTTTACAAACTGCGGATCCATGTTGTGTTCATTCCTTATCTCACAGCCAGTACGAGAAACATTACTTTAATTTGAACGTCGATTGCTCTCTCAGTTTTTATCGGCAGAACACAGTTAAAACTCTTGTAAGATTAAGATAAAACCCTGGGCCCATCAGACATGGTGCATGAGAAGAGTTTGTAATAACAAATTACGTGATAACTTATGATAAAATGGTTTTGAAATTTCCGCCTGAAACTCTCATAAAGACGTTTTTATCTCAAATCAAAGTGGTTTTTATCTTTGAATTTCATCATAGCATTTGCATTTGCCGCTTTTACATTATACTTTTTTCTCTTTTTTGTTACAGTTCAGATCATGAAATATACTTTACTTTTTGTATTTTTTCTCGATATTTAAGTCTTTAATTCACAGGGAATAGTCTTTGTGGAAAACATGAGCAAAGTTTATTTACTTTTTCAGGTTTCAATTTTGCATGTTTTAGTTTTTGGAAGCTAATATTAACATTTTTCAATTTAGTGAATAACCATTGATAATAATTGTATTTTACTTTCATTAAATTGATATAATTTCATTTTTCCCCCACTTTTTTCTCTTTTATCTTAAAGTCATTCTGTATATAATCGTTTCCTTTTTTCTCCTTCTTGTGATTCAAGATTCCTGGTAAATTGATTCCATTTTCCATCCGAATGATTCTCCTTTTTCTGATTCCTTTTCAATTTTGTTCTACAATCCAAAAAATTATCTGCCATACTTTATTATTTATTCTAAGTTAGTGGCATCTATTGGATACTCGCATATTTGCTTGAAAAGGTTTTCCCCTATTTCATAGAAACTATATCCCTGAAATATATACTAACATATACTAAAGCATAATTTTTTGTTTATTTTATTTTATTTTATTTTCATTCATTCATTTATTTTTTCATTCAGCTTATCCCACTGCAATTTGATATAATTTTATACCATACTTTTCTATTTATTGCAAATTCTTTAGTAGCGGTATTACCTGCTAAATTAGATACTCAAGTATTTGCTAACTTAGGCATTATGTAAATAGATATATACCCAGCCGAGAAAATTAGCTTAAAACAGTTAAGAAACCTGAAAAAAAGACACTTGTTCAGTGAAAGAGAATCCAGCCATTTGCCGGATTTCCCCCAAAAAAGGTTTCAGCAATAACTTGTATGAATTCTGTGACGAAGAACACCGGTCTCTTAAAGAACAGGATAATTCATGTGGTATAGTCAGGTGTACTTTAAGGTTTCCATCTATGCAAACAAAACCCTTTAAAAGTCCTTTCAATCTTAAGGTAAATATTTAAAGAAATCAAAAACCCTTATACATTTTATTTACGTAAAAGATATCTACTTAGTGTCCAAAGTAAATGCTTGGATGGCAAATGGTATTTGTTCCCCAAAGTTCAGTCTAAAAAAAAGAAAAAAGAATTCGAAATTTTAGCCTTGTGATTTTTTTGAATTGAGGTGTTATATTCCCTAAAGCCGTTCAATGAGTTTCTATATGGCTAAAAGAAAAGTTTCTTCATTTCAAGGTTTAATTTCGTATTAGCATCAAAAGCGCAATCATTAATCAAAGATGTGATTATCACTCAGAGATAAAGACAGCCTACAAAGATTTGAAGAAAAAATAACATCAAAAAAGTCAAAGCGACTCAGATCACCGTAAAAAAACTCAAAAGAAACATCTCTCATTTAAAAGGAAAAACCTCTAAAACGTAATATATTTAATAGATTGGATATTTTTAGCAGAAAGACTGACAAAAACTGTTAGTCGAAGAACTAAATTTTCATTTGAGCTGAGGTCTTTTCGGTCAAAAAGGTTGGCCAATCTTGCTGATTTTTTTCAATATGATTTCTTATTTTGCATTTTGAACAGTTTCATTTTAGTTGATTATTGAACGTGTTCTTTACAGGTTTTTATATGTTTTTGCTATAATTCTGTTCTTAGTCATTATAGAACTAAAAGTCTGTCTTCAGAGGGAGTGAATCTAACTTATCAAGCCACTTTGCGTTTAAGTCATGGCTCTTCCATCGAAACAAACACGACTAGATTGGTCGTTCCCAGCCTATCAGATGATGTTCAAAGGTCTAATGTTGCCCTAATCTACGTGTGATAACAGCGCCGATAAAGATGATTGCGATCACAGAACATTTAGAATACTACAAAGATATTAGTGACTCGTCTAGGAGCAATTACAGATATTTTTCTAACGGAGACACAGCTGGCCTTCTAATGCTAGACAAGAACATTATCATCAGTAAATCGAACAAACCGCTACACATGGGAGAAAGGTTAGACTTTGATATGAATACTTTCAGCTCGTTTTCTCGTTAGATCCCATTAATAGAAGAGGCAAGGTTTGTTTAGCCTCCCGTGAGGGATTAGTACAGGATTAGGAACGATAAACTTGAACTGACAATCTCTCTTTTTCCAAGAACATGAATCAGTAAAACATTCTTTCAAAAATCATTGACGTCGAGCCTGAATTTTCCGCTGTAGACCGGAATACAAAGCACAAAAGTCGGGGGGAAAGATGGGATGGTCACTAGAAGAAACTGTTCTGCCAAGAATCTCGAGAAAAAACACTAAAAGTCGTAACTTTTGCCTGACTTTTGTCCGCCATCATGTTGCTGAGGGAGGCACGAACTCACAGATAAAAACGGTACGAATGCAGATCTCTCATGGCAATTTAATACGAGCATGCATTAAAAAATGCACGGGAATATCAAACAAATCCCATTTTTTGATTTTTGCAACCAAAAGATGTACAGAGTTTTTGAGGTATAATTATCAAACTGGCTATATTTAATTATATTGTCTACAGGCACTCTCATTCTGTTTTAAGTATTGATCGCATTTTGGATATTTATGTTATCCTACTTAATTTTCTTGCTTTTTTCTGTACATTGAATCAGGGTGAACTCGCAAGGAGTTTCTGTATATTAAACATATTTTTTTGCCCGGTTTTAACTGAAGAAACTATAAATTTCGGATGAATATTAGGAAGATCTAGACTTGTGTTGTATTAATGAAAATAAATTTAAAGACTGTTCTGGCAAAACCGGAAAATACTATAAAATAAATTCCCTGTAAAGTACAACAACCATGCCAGGCTAACCTTCAAAAAAACTAACTCGCGTTTGAACTTAGCCCTCCAAGTCGAACGTTCTACATTTTCGCGGCTTGCAAGAACTTAAAATTAGATACGAAAAAAGCACTCACTCGTCAACCATAGCGAATAGATGGTGAACTTACTGAGAAACTGGTAATTTTATCTGCAGTAGGATAAGATTCTGAGTGTTCAATTCTACTATTTCTTGCCGGAATAATTTGAAGCACATGAATGTGTGTGGAGTACATTGGTCGATTAAGAATGAACGATATGACTTGGATGATGGTGGCAGCCAGATATCCGAGCGACTAGAACCAAAATTGTATTTTTATGTATATATATTTAGTTTAATTTGCTGTATGTAGAGTATTATAATTATTTTTGATGAAATAAAGACTTGAAAATGGAGCAAATTATGTCGTGTGTTGATGTTCAAAATGTACTTTTGCTTGTTGCATTGTTTTAAACATTTATTTTTGCAATGTAACTGTGGATGGCGGCCTATGATGAATGAGATTTTGGGAAATTACGACTAATGAATCTTTCTTGCGGCTACAGATTTTTTTCCTCCCAAGCAATGGCTTGTCGAGTGTAGTAGTCAGAAAATTACCATTTGAAAACGCTAGCATTCAATTGTGGCTGTTTATCAACTAACACAAAATATATGCACTCGATCTTTTTCAGTTTTTTTTTAATCGAAAGTTCAGCTAAAGTTGAACTAATACAGGATTCTTAAGACACAACGAAACCTTAAAATCATGATTCGTCGTCTTCCTTAAGCTCTGGTTTTCCAAGAAAACTTCTTAAAAAACTAATTAAAAAAGAACTTGTTATCAGTGAGAAGGATAAGCATTTGCACTGTTCAGGAGGTTTAGCTTAGAGTTGTATAGTGCATCATAATGAATATTGAATACAGCCTGATCTATTTTTTAAAATTGCTCCTTTTAAAGTTCATAATGGACTGATTTTATAAGAACATGAATTCAAGAAGTTTTGAGAAATAAATTCAGTTTGTCAAAGAAATATCTGTGTTTAATTTCAAATGCTTTATTAGCTGCAAGCCTGTTAAGACAGTGGTGACCTCGCAAGTAGTAATGATTGATTTATTCAAGGGAGAGGATTTTCTCTAGCTGAGACAAGAACGTCTTGTATACTGAGGCCCTTGCCTTATGTTCTTTGTTCTTCTTTATGTTTGCACCAAAAAACAACAATCTTATCGAACCCTGGAACAACGTCTGATCTAAGTTAGAGCACGGCTAACTCACAGATCGATTGGAATATTAGCGTGTTAGTTTTTACGGAGGGAGGAAAACCGAAGACCCCAGAGAAAAACCCTGGAATCAAGGAGGAAGAGAATCAACGTAGAACTCTACTCTCATGAAATGCTGAGTCCAGGAATCGAACGTGAGATCCCAGAGGTGAGAGACGAGTGTGCTACCACTATGCCACCCTTGTCGTCCCTGAATGTGCCAATGCATACCAAAATGAAAGACTTTTCAATCTAAGAGGTTTTTAAAAACTCTTTTTGGTGTGTACTGTAGCTATTGCTGATGTGGAAACATCACAGCCTCTCCTGTCCTCTAGAATGGGTGAATCACAATTGTCCTTTTTCCCCCTTTTTCTTTAGTCTTTTTTTATATTTTACACTGATTATTATTTTTCAACTGCCAAACCTGATTGTGAACAAGAACATAGTTTACTGACAGTGCGTGGCAGGAGATAAAGAATGAACAAGTAAAATGGGATGATTTAACCCGAAAAGTTTTCAAACTGCAGCAAACCTGTCAGAATAAAGGAAATAAAATATACTGCATACAGTGAATGTATCAAATACTCAGAAAAGATGCCCATTAATCCATAAAGGATTGCACACTACATCAGTCCAAGTGAAAAGAACTGATGGAGTCACATGATTTCTGTTCACATATACATCCCTAGAAAACTCTACTTTGTACACTTTGAGACAATCTCATCCACGCCCCACAGCGACTTGCATTGATTAACGTTAAAGAGTTCGACTGAGATATCAGAGATTTCCTATTAGCTAAGGCTTGGTTGAAATAATCTAATCAGTCTAATCAAGTTTAACGTCGAAAGTGGCGCGCCTCTTAGCGCTACTGTGGGAAGAGGACGAGAGAAAGAGAGAGAGACGGCGGCTCGGTGCGATAACATACTAAAGGAGAAGCGAAATATCTCGATAGCCTCAATCAATTCAACTTACGTTAAGACGTAATCAAAGTTCGAAGATAAAATGCTAAATAGCGATGGACCTAATGCGAAGACTGAATTGCACTAGAAGCCGGGACACCGAAAACCGCAATCAAATCACTAACCGCAGATCCTGTATCAGTCACCCATGAAATAAAATAAAATTTGAAGCTGAGAGCTTTGCGCATACCTAAGTAAGATAACCAGAAACCATTGCATCCCCACGTTTGAAAGGGTCTTGTCGATTGAATATCGCTTTCGGCAAAAGACAGCAGTGGTGGGTCAAGGCTTCGGCGCCTTTGAAGCACCAGACAGCCGTGCGTAATGCTCCATAATGCTTCTATTAGTATAGATCCCTTTCACATAAACACAAATATTGGAAACGTGAGACTTCGCTTATTTAGAGAATCAAAACAAGATGGCCGAAAGACCCGACCACCGCCTGTCTCTAAAAATATTCACGGTACTTATTTTGAACTGGAAGACAAAGAAATTCTCATTGATCGATTGAAATAGTATTCTTTACTTCTTTATGAAACTTTTAAATTATGAGTCAAACCTTTTAAAAGTTGATCAAGAGGCTTACAGAAATACTGGGCCAAAAAATGTGATATACTTATAAGCCTCGATTACTAATCTGATCATTGGCGCCATATTTATTATCGAGTTTCGAATTGCTGCTAATAATCTTGGGCGTGGACGTCTGATTAACGGTATTTGAGCCTGTAGTGGACATCACGCTGTGCTTTAATCATTTCTTGCTGCCGAAATAACCGAAGAGGAAAGGTTAATTCTGTCCCTTTGAAAACCTTTAGGCTACTAAATCTTCTATAATACGACTCAATGTGCTTTTAAAGACTTAAACAGGTTAATTAACAGATCAGTTATTTATTAATCGCTGGATGCCGCTTGTTGATTGGATGTTAGTAAAATAAGAGATATTGGTACAAAAACGTATTAATACCTGCCGCAAAGCCATCATATGACAACACAAACACAGTAAATTAAAGTAAATTTGTTATACTACGAATTTATGCAGAATTGATACCAAAAACATCCTATTAGCCGTAATCTTGCGATCTTAATTTGCGAAAAACTACACTATTAATAATATAAACCCCTAGTTTTCTTCACTGCAATACCCCTAACCACCTCAACCATATGCCACTGTCTCTGAGGTATCTTTAGTTGAAACCCATCTTAACGGTATCATGCATTCCAAGTTAAAAAGACGCATTCGAGGCCTGGCGATTACCAGCAGTATTTCCAGGTGATCTGGCGAAAAACGATCAGCCAATCAGATTGCGAATCGTAGGATCGAATAAAGAATGAGGAATACTGCTTTCTGCTCATGTGCTAAAGTAATAACAACAAGCCTTCAAAAGAGCATGCTAACATTAGTAAATAAATCAAATTTCAGGGTCTTAGCACAAATACCTGAGAAGTTACA
>JAAAQI020125928.1:0-14580 GCA_011800005.2 Stichodactyla mertensii
GGGGGGTTGGAGGAAAAGTAGGGGGGCTTCGAAAAATTTTCACAAGGGGGTTGAAAGAACCAAGGAAGGTGTGTCAGAGTTTAAATTTTATGGGAGGGGGGTTTCGAAAATTGTTTTTCATAGAATGGGGGGCTGTGAAATTTTTCCCTTCCCCTCCTACTTTTCCTCCAGTCCACCCCAAGGGATATTTAATGAACAGTCCCTAAGTTCCACGCGTCCGACAAATTGCACTACAAGGCTAGGGTAATTGGTTTTACGGCCGACTGCGGTCTTGTCTAAAACTTTAGGGTCTTCAACGAAAACGGTTAAAGAACCTATAACCAATCTTACAATATTCTCAGTATTAATTGTAGGCGAGCTGTAATGACTAAAATATCCAAAGTGCAAGTGCAGAATCTACGAGTTATTGTCATATGCTTACACCTGTAACGTCAGGGGAGCCATTATATACAAAACTTAACTGGCACAGATGAATTTAAAAAGTCTGTTTTACCAATGGTTCTTCTAAAAACGGTTGCAAATTAGTTTTTAAATAGTCAGTGGAACGAATTAAATGGTATAAGTAAACGAATGGCTCCCCTAACGTCACAGTCATTGGCATACGACTAAAATGTCATGACTATTAGAAGCTGCACTCAAAACAGTTTTTTTTTCATTTAATATCTTACTTCGTGTAGGATAAATACTAAGAATATTCGGTTAGATAGGTGATAGGCACTTTAATTAGCGACTTGTCATAAGTTAGCGTGTGGAGGGGGGAGGGTCATTTTAAAGGGTGGCTTATTTAAAATTAGACAAGAGGTCACAAAATTATGCCGAGTCAGGATTAAATTTCAGCTCTAAATTTCAAATCACTACCCTGTCACTCATACTCCCAGCTAATCTATGGCAAATCTCGTATTAGGTGCGCCAAAGAGATCAAAAGCAAAACGAAAACCAATTCAGCCAAAAAGGTAAATTAATCTGCAATATTCAAATGCATAGTTTGTTGTGCGCTGCCAGCTACGAAAAACCAGAGATTAGAAAAAATGGCCGAAAATCTCCCTGGAAACGTAGTCCTCCACCTGATGCAGACGCACTACCTTGGAGGGATAAAGGTAGGCATGTCCGTAATTACGTCCAGCTGATATAATATGATGGACTTCTACTTTGGGTGTAACATTTTACCAGATCAGATTTCAGATCACGTGTCATCCTCTTGGGAATAAGATTCCTTGTTTGAGGATCATACACATTAACGTGTATTAAGCGTTTGAAATAAATCCCAAGGGAACGAAAGAGTGATCTGAAATGAGGAAACACTACGCCCAAAGTAAAGAAGTCTATTATAAACGTATCTGGTTACTTGAAGTCCCTTTAAACTCATCTGACAATATTCTCAGTCATTAGCATCTATTATAGACTATATCGCTAGTCCACTGCAGCAGTGCATTCTGGTACTGTTATCTGAGTTTTTTTAAATAACACCGAACAAAAGACGTCATGGTTTGTGGTTCCTTTGTTTGGTGTTATCTGACTGAGATAACAGTCCCAGAATGCACTGCTAATGCAGACTAGAAATGTAGTCTACGAGAATGTTGTCAGATAAGCTTGTGGCATACTTCTTAAACACATGGATAATTAATAAGGAGAAAACAAAGCAAATCACTACCTTGACTAGGGTTTGGATATGTGATCATTAGCATGAAATTTGGTCAACTTTCGCTAAGATTTTCTCCTATAAATATTCATGGTTTGAGAAGCTAGATCAAACAGAGTGATTGATCCGATATCCACACCACGGACAAGTGGTTTGGAAAACAAACAAACACACACAAGCAAAACAAAAACAAATTATCCGAGGCGCAGCCGACTTTTTAACCGACTTCGAGGTGTTTTGATGGAGGATGACGCACTCTTTCCCTTGTTTGATCTATTATTTTAACTTTAACCATAGTCGAAACAAAATGTCTCTAACATACACGTCATTCACCCTCGCGGCCAATAAGCACAAATACAACACGAAATCGGGGGTAAGACTTCGTGATTTTCCTTGTTGCACGCCGGAGACATTGCCTTGTGTAAGGACCGGTTCGAACGTCGATCTTCTGCCGCCGTGTCCAACTAAAAGCAGATTAGTCAACTGATCATTTATTTCTACTCATTCTCATCTCATTTACATTGAATTTGGCAGGGCAGAAGTACGTCTGAACCGGAGCTAACACACCAAAAGAGTTTCGCAATTTTGTTGCCGCAACCGTTGCCAGAAATGTAGAACTGAGTTCCACTTCGCGCAGTAGTTGCAGCAACAAAATAGCTAGACACATTGGGTATGTTACACTAGGAAATAACTCGTGCAACTTGTCTCGCAACAAAATTGCGAGACAAACTGCAAGGAAAATTGCTTAGTGTAACAGCAGCTTTAGCGAACGCGTGTGTGAATTGAGCAGATTTCGTATGACTGAAAAGATTGCGACTCGATCGGTGCCGTAAATGTGCCTTTGCGCATCCGTGAGGTTTTCTAGAATTTCATTGTTGACAAACCTTGCCGTGCCTTGACCGTGTCACGACCGTGTTCGTGCCGCGAGCTTTTCACAGTCACACGAAATCTGCTCTAACGGCGGCTCATTGTATGTGGAGATAAGAGGATAGTCCAAGATACTCAAGGAAGGAAATACTAAGAACTGTACTATCCAGGTCCCCAAAAACTAGCTCGAAAAGAATGATGTTCCTCATTAATCAATTAATCTATTGAATTATGTTGTTGAGCAACTAGTTGAAACTGTGAAATTGATCTAATTCTACGTTAATCTATCACATGCTTTCGAATATCTAGGAGTGAACTGTTAAAAAAATGTATAGAATGATAGTAAACTATCCATTTTTTACTATAAGCACCGAAAATGATTTCGAATAAAAAGAGGAAAACTGATACATGAAATTATTGCGGAAGATATGTGATCGAAAAATAATAGAAAGAAAGTTCATCCATATATACTATCGAATATTTCTATATGCAAGTAGTATCCGACATCCATTACAAGAAATTCAATGTAAATTTTGCACGAGAGCCGACTGTCAAAAACATCGAATGGAAGGAAAGTGTATTATACCTGTAGTTGAATGCACGAAATTGAGAAGCCAATATCGACACTAACAAAAAACCCGTCGAACCGAAAGTAAAAAAAAAAGAAGTGAGAAAAAAGCGAAATATTCAGCCAATGAAGTGCAAAACCACCGGAGAAAAAGTGTTTAACTTAACGTGCTAACACATACATAATTATAAATTATTAGCATCATTTCTGAAAATATCTGTCCTAAAGAAGCTACCACAGGCATGCCCGGCGCATGAAAAACAAAAAGCTATCGTAGACTCCTCTTCGCCTTCCACAGGCCAGCCGAGTTTGGCTGTTCTTGGTAGACTTGAACCACGACTGAAAAGCAATCCTACACCGGAGCAGCACAGTCAGGATTTCATCATCATGAACCGAGGGAGGGACGGCGAGATAACTGAGGGGTTATCCTGACTGTACCTAGCTTACGAGAGCACACCACTCTGGCCAGTCTAACCTTAAGATTGGAGGAACAAAAAAAGCTAACCCTAGGCGCTGTGTGAGGGGAGTGTGTGACTGTTACCGGCCAGCGTTACTCAAGTAAACTAAACTCCTGTAAAACTAATCGTTCGCACCTTAGTGTGTCAATCCTGTGTCTTTAGAAGTCCAGCGTTGCCATCTCGAGGCCTAAGTTTTTCTTAGGAAAAACTAACCTAAGATGATCGGCCAATTGACCAACAAAAAATACTGATAACCCCCTAGTTTTAACAAAAGTGGTAGCTTCTTGTCAAGAGAATTATCACTGGGTCCAGGTACTATCTGGAACCCTCTTAGTATTAGCCTAAAAGCGTTAGACAATTATGAATTGACTTGCAAAGTATGAGCCAAAATAATGTAATACAATAAAATAGAGTTTCGTACATATTTGCAAGTCAACGATTTCGGAAGACTTTCTGCTTGTGTTCCTATCAAGTTCCATTATTCGATTTAGGAACTGTTCCTCCCATCCGACCGCCCTGTATCAGAAAACTGCAATCCTAATTCAATAGAAGATCAGGAACAAGATCAGTTGAGGTCGAAAACAAATTTTCACTGCATTAAAAGTACAATTCATTCTGAACTTGTTCCAGTTCTTCAAACATCAACTTGGTCTTACAAACACAGTAGTCTTCTTGCTTCTAGATACTTTGCATCACCACTTCCATAAAGGATAAAGGAGCTGAAAAATAGAATAACACTTTGCTCGTTACGAATTCGAATGATTATATGAGTTTAAAATATCTATCTGTTTCGTCGAGTTCATTCAACCTTAGCCTCGATTGCGTAGAATATTGAAAGGCGAATCTGGGGGGGGCGTGGGGTTTGTCCGAACCCCTAAACGACAATTACAAACCCCCTAATAAGAAAATGTCCAAAATAATTTTCTTCAGTGAAGTTTTGTTTTTACTAAAATGTCGGCGGGTTGAACCCCCTAGCCGAAATCCTGGATCTGACTACGAACGTTTACAGTTAACAGCAAAACCCGAAGAATTTTTCATTTTATACGCGAATTTCATACTGTTAAATTGTGAGCAAAACTTTAGAATATTTTATACACAATCGAGGCCGAATTAAATAGACTTCATGCTTGGGCGTTCTGTTTTCCCATTTCAGACCAAATGTTAATTCCGTCCTTGAGAATAAGATCCTTTGTTTGAGTCTTATCCATATATCTGTTTTCTCAAGCGTTACCATCAAACAAAGAAACAATACTCAAGGGAATAACACGCGGTCTGAAATCGGAAAACTTTACACCAAAACTAAAAATGTCTTTAGACTTCGAAAACTGGATTAATTGACCTTTCCGAAATTTAAAGAAAGACTGGGCACGAACTCTCTTCTGTCTCCATAATCAATCCCGAAACCCCAATGCTAGATTGCGGTCGTCCTCAGGGTCTTCTCGCTATTTTCAAAATGGCGGAAACTTAAGAACGAGGCTGGATCTTCCTAATTCAGCCCAACAATTCTGTGCGCCACGAATTCGTTTCTAGTTCTCCGTTGAATTTCGGAATGGCGAATTACGCGCTAAAATAAAATTGACGTCCGAAATTTGATAAAATTTAGCACAAAGAGTAAAACTTAAAATGAATTTATTTCTGACAATAATCAATCAAAATCTTACTTTCTTCAAAGCGCGCGAAAACCAACTTGAAACATTTTCGAACCAAAAATGACCAAAAACTTCAAAAAGAATATCTAAACTTATAATTGTGTAATTAAAAGAATGGTAGAGTTTGAAAAGTTGAAGAAAATTGTACAAAAGAGTAGGATTTGTAATCCTTTGGCTCGAGTCGAGTGACACCTTGTGAATGAATGAAAATCTTTCAAAGCAATAATCTCGGAAATTCTGGATCATTCTGGATAAAAACTCTTAAAAAGACCAAGAAAAGCATGAACTTACGTTGCTTATTAGTAAAAATTGGAAAATATTTAATGAAACTAGATTTTATTGCTACTTTACTGCGACTAGGTTGACTGTAGGGCTTTGAAAACTGCTAAAAGTGGTTTTACAGTTCAAAATCCTAGTTTGCTAGTAAACCCTAAACTAAACTTGTAATTTGTATTAGAAAAGGGATAATATCGCACAAAGATACTTGAAATTTTAAGGAATGTTCTAATTAGAGCAAACTTACCTTTCTAACTTAACTTCAGCTTGGTTGTGGGTGAAGTCAAACTGAACGTTAGATGTACAATGTATAAATATAAAAAATCTGACTTGCTTCCCACGTGATTCAGCTGTCAATCAAACGATATTAACCAATAAGAGTAGGCTAAAATCATAAAGGCTTGCAATTTGATTGGTTAGTCGGTAACTTCACTTCGACACTTTTAATCCAGTGTGATAAATCTTTTGATCATGGCTTTTCAGATGAGCCAATTCTATCGTGAGTAGAGCATATTAAAAGCATGCAATAGTTTGCAGTATTTAGTAATAAATAGCACTAATTAAACAATATAAAACAATAAAATTAGCACAATTTTGCACTATATTTAGTACTATTTTTGCTGCTAAACTCCACCCCACCTAGCCCCCCTCCGCATATAGTTTGACAGCTACTTCCAGGCTCCACTCTAACAAGTCAAGGAATGCCTTGCTAAAAGCGTATTTTGAAGCGGTTTTTCCCGTCACGTTGCAGCAAAAAATGTTTGACACGATTTTAGGGGATTTTGTTCCATGATCATGATGCGACTGCTGCGCAATAACAAGAAATTTTATATTTTACTCACTAGAGGAATAAGAATTAGGTAAAGACAAGGAATTGAATTATAAATGTTGGTCCAAAGTTGGAGATAGTAGAAGATTACGTAACCGTTTACCTCGGGTTTCCTCATTCAATTCTTGCATTTAAATGTTAAGATACACTGGTCATTTCTGTTTTAATCTCTAGGACTATGTCTTCAAACAGTACTACGCACCTAGAAAGAACAGAATCGTCATCCAGAAATCAGGTTTGCAAAAGCAGTTCAAAGTTTAGGATGACATCCCCATTCCATGATTCTGATTTTTAATTATTGCGGATATTAATGGTCTGTATAGAGTGGTTTTTCTTGGGGTGGGGGAGACTCCGGGGTAAAAGTATTGGGTATGCTGGAAGTCTTTTAAAAAGGGTATGGCTGAGCGATTTTTAACCCCTAACAGGTACCACGAATAATATATAAGTATTAGGTATTACTGATATTAAAGTGCCTAAACTCTGTGTAACTATGAACATAAACCCACTGCAAAAAGTGATGAGCTCTCCTGTTTTCAATACACTAAAAGATACCAGGGAATTCTGAAATTCTAAACTTCAATTTTGGTGGATATTGACATTCGGGTTAATATAAATCTAAATCAGGAATGGATGTGGGCCATGTTAGTACAACAATATTCACAGGTATTTCTACTTAGAGGCACATACCCCTTATTAGGGCAAAACCAGCTAGTGCGGCCAAGATCGATCATTCGCTTGTTCCTTGTAACAGCTAGCATCATATTAGTACACAAGCAGTATTTTATGTCCCACAGCAGCAACTGCCCATGCCTTTAGCTTTACTGACACTGATGCCACTAATTTACAAGCTTTTAATTGGCATGATCACGCATCACAATCGCTAAAGTGCCTCACATACAGCATGTTTCTAAACAAACTCAAGCATCATCTTAAACTAATAGGCGTCAAACCTACACTATTTTCTGGACACTCTTTCCACAGGGGGGGAGCATCCTTTAGTTATCAATCAGGTATACCTGTAAAGCTCATCAAGGCTTTAGGGGACTGGCGTTTTGATACTGTTTTAATTTACCTCACTATGCCTCTAAATATCTGACTAATTTATTTCTTTAGATAACTATTTAGTGACATCACCTGTTAAAAACAGTAAATGCATGCCAAAGTAACAGTCTTGCAAATCTGGAGGGTTTACTTTATCAGAAAATGTGTGACGAGGTAGTTGATTATATCATTTCCCCCCTGATTTCAGTAAATATAGGCTTACTTTTAAATTTATGTAGCTCCAATAAATAACATTATGCAACCAAATTTTCATATCTTCTACTTCTTGTGTTTCAAAAAAGGTTGATTGAGCAAACAGTAAATGGTGATGGTAATTATGCATGAGTGATTGCATGACCAAAAGGAACTATAGGACAATAAGAATTTCTTCATACACATTTCTTAAATATCTAAACAATGCCTGCACATTCAGTGAAGATCTTCAGCGGGCATTGTCTAGATATTTGGAAATGAATATGAAGAAATTTTTATTGATCTACAGTTCCTTTTTGTTGTGCAATCTCCAATCAGTGATTGCTATTTGCCATTCACCCTGTCAACTTTTTTGAAATAGCTGTATGTATCCAGCATGCATGTTAGCTTACTATGAACTGTTAATCCATAGAGCATCATTTCTGCTGAAATAGTGAAAATAAATCAATTGTCAAGAAGTGTAAAGGAATTAGAGTTAAAAATCTTTGACAAATCATTATGTTTCAAGTCTGGCCAATGGTAAGTAACTTGCTATGTTATTATCCCATGTCTAGTTTATTGCACAATTCAGCTCAAGTTATTTTTTTATTTCCTTCAGGGTAGATTTCTTCATACCAGGTCTCTCTACAGTTGGAGGATTTTCTATATGTTCAAGTCCAAAACATTTACAACAGAGTAATCAACTCACTCTTGCTGTAAAGTACAGTAAACATCCCCCTGCACACTGGGTACATACGCGGGTAGGACACATCTTTTTTTTTGCCCAAGAAGAGGGGTCTTAAGAGGGTCCACAATTAATAGGGTTCTGAAATTCCACTGTCCTTTTCATAAAATCCAGTCATCCAACACAGCTACTATTTTCCTTGGTTAATTATTGAAGTAATGATAAAATAAAATCCATATCTTTAGCAAGTTGTAAAATTAGTCATGATTAGGTTTGATAACATTTCTATATATGTAAAGCATTATAAATTTTACCATTTCTTTTGTCAACAACAGAAGTATTTCAATTGGCTTACTATGGATGTCACAAATAACCTCCGTGTATTTCATACCAGACATCTATGACTCCACCCACTTGGCTTCACACCTTTCTCTTAACTTCCCAATTAAGTTGAAAGTCTAGTCATGGCAGCTTCGAGAAAGTTTGGTTTGAAATAAACATTTTGGATGAAGATGCTCAACCAGGGATTCTGTACTATAAAGCCAGTCATTTTTTCCTGTTCTACATAGAACTTCATTCACTTTTCCTCAGTTTTAGAGCATCCATACTTGACTTTGAATTCAAACCTTCTTGAAGCTGCCATGAATAGATGTTCAACTGAATCTGGAAATTGACTAAACGCAGAGATAAATGTGAACCCAAGTGAGCAGATTCATAGATGTCTTGTATGAAATGCTTTGGTGAAATCTGTGGTATAATCCTTATCCTGCTCTATCACTCATGATTCCCATATCCTGATCCCCCAAAGAATATGAAATCCCACTCCCTGATCAAAATTTAATTTCCTCCTTCCTGCTCTGCTTTTAGCTCACATCCTTTCTTGTTGCATCCTTGATGCTAATTGATGATTATATTTTCATGGCAAATTACTGTCACCTGGTTTGCTCATTTGGTTGAACTTATTTTTTGTATTCCTTTTTTAATTAGTGCAAAACTGGGGACAGAGTTCAAATTCGTGTTGGTGGAGATTTTTACTTAGACCTTCCTAGATCTAATGACAAGAAGGAAGATATCTTGCTCATAGCAGGGGGAGTTGGGATTAACCCTCTGTGGTCTATGATGCAGTGTGTTGCTCATACTATCAAAGAATCTCCAGAACTTTCACTTGGAAGAACCTCACTTCTCTACAGTGCAAGTAGTAGTGATGAGTTACTTTTTAAGGTCCAGCAATTTTGATTACCTTACATGCTAACATGACATTATAGAATATTTAATTTATCGGGAAAAAAGTTTACTATCAAATTGGTCACATCAAAAATAGTAAAATTGCAAAAATTTGTAAAGATTGCCCTTAAACTGACAAAGATATGAATTTGTGAATTTTTAAAAGTAAGCATTTTGGTGAAATTTTTGCAAAGAAATCTGTGTCCAGCCTGATAATGAGACTTGCCCATCCACAGTACATTTCTTTGTAAAAATGCTTACTTTCAAAAATTCATTTCTTCATCAGTTTGAGGCCAATCTTTATGAAACCTTGCAGTTTTACTATAATCAATGTGACCAATTTCATAGTAAACTTCTTTTTTCTGATAAATCAAATATCTTATAATGTCATGCCAGCATGATAAGGGTCTATTATTGCATCAAAGTAGTCTTTAAGATTTAATTTTTTCCAGTGTTTTAACACTGTTATTTGGTACCACAGAAATCCATTATCGACCTATGTAACTGCCATCCACTTATGGACTGCAAGTTTTTTGTGAGTGGAGCAGATCAATATCAGATGTATGACAGCTGGACTCAAGGTATGTTATAAGTAAAAAGTATAATAGAAGCCTGCATGTCAAATTCTTTAGTTTAGTGTTACCTTTCCTGCCTTAGTTTTTCTAGTGATCTTTAGTCTTGCACAATTAGTATTAATCAAAAGCTGTATGTATAAAACATTCTCCTCCCATGATATTTATCAGAGTGAAGCACTCCTGATTTCCACTACTGTTTTAACTATAGCCTTTTTGGAAATTTTCTTGAGAATAGCCCACTTCCTATATATGCTTCACTGTTATGCACAAAGGTTTCAGTATGGAGCTTCATGCTAAAATAAATTTGTTTTTTCCTGTCATGATTCACTGAGCATTATGCACAAAGCCTCACATTGAAACCTTTGTGCATAAGCAAAGCATATCTTGGAAGTGGGCTATTTTTGGTCTTTTTCTTTCAATTTCTTATATATAAAAATGTAATATTATTTTTTATTTGATATTTTAAGGTGGCAGAATAACCAAGGAAACACTGAAAATAACCTTATCTCTGTTGAACATTGATAACCTAAAGGTCTTCATTTGTGGCCCACCACCCATGATACAGTCCATGTTAGACTCCCTTGTAGAACTAGGTGTTCATGTCAACAAAATTCACTTTGAGAAATGGTGGTAATTTCTGCATCTTTGGGCCATAAAAACTGAATGAATTCTTGGTGTTTGGTTCCAAGACATTATGTAGAGGTTTTTCATGGCAGCCATCTTTAAGGACAAAATAAGAGTGCATTTCTCTCAAGGGAAAGGAAATCTTTTATCATTCAAAAGCATTCCATTGCTCTTGCCCATGAACATGGCTGCTATAAAAATCCTCTGTTAGAATTAGTATATTACTTAAGAAGGGCTAGATTTGATGGCCATAACATACAACTCCTGAGGCAGGGAAGGGGGTGGGGGGTGGGTGATTCCTGCCTAAAATATTATTAAAGATGCTTTTCAAAAACACCCCTAAAAAATATTTTTAAATGGGCATGGCTTACAAGTTGTTGATCCATCACAAGTATGAATAAAAACAAGTTGATCAATTTCTTTAGGTTTTCTATTAAATGATTGATAAAAATTATGATAATTTCCGATAATACAAAAATTTGGACAACACAGAAAACACTTCATCTGGCAATAAAGCTTTTTAAAACCAAAAGCAGTTCCATTTTTAGGGATCAATCATGATACATTTTCTTATAATATGATATTAACACCAAAGAAACATGGCTTGGGCTACTTTTGATGTAAGCTACTTCAGAATGAGGGCCATGGCAGAATGTCTTACCCATTTTTTGTGCCAGGGCACATCTAAGATATCATTACCTGGTGAAATATGAGGTCAAATTGAACATTTTTTGGTGAATCTTATGAATCTAAAAACCTGACCCAGGTTATGTACACTTTGTGGAAGAACTGCCGCATTATTTACTTTAAAGTGCTATAATCTGTTACTACCTATCATTTAGTATGTAGAGTTGCAGTGAGAACCGAGATCTACTCTAGAGGAACAGATCATACTGTGACCAAGACCATTTCAAAAACGTGGAACAAAAAGACAATTTTAGGTGTCTTCAGCCAGGATCTCATAACACTTATCACACACTCTGACGGGAATACTATAACCAAGACTGAGGATTGGTATTCGTTTGGGAGTGCAAGAACCACAGAAAACACCACCACATTTACGACAATGATGCTGATGAAATAAACAAAAATATGTAATTAGCAGGACAAAAAATAGGGAGGAATTAATGGAATTACCAATTATAAATTTTAAAAGGAACTGTTTTAGAAATTTGGACTGAGGTACATGAACAAAAGGGACCGTCCATTTTTATATTGGCAGAGGCTGGTGGGTTTTTCTGGAATCTGTCTGATGAATATTTACATGACCCTCCTGTTTACAATTTTTCACCCAATACCCCCATCTACATATATTTTTGGCATAAACCCCCAACATGACCAAAATGTTCGGCTGAACCCCCTTTGGGAATGATATATAGACTGATATATTGACTGAGTAGGAGGGCAGGATAGGAAAATATTTGGGTCGAAATCGAGGTCTGTGTAGGATGACCAAGAGTCAAATATTTTCCCTTCCGTCTCGACTTAACTCAGTTAAGTATTTCATCATGTGACCCTTTTCTTGCCTTTTCGTGTCTCATCTTAGACGCACGTAAACAACTTGGTTCAAGTCAAGTGCATGCGAGCGGGACTGGGGCCGGTTTTTCTCCGGACCACCTAAAAAAATCGGTGTTCCCACTCTCGTGATTTTCTCAGTTTTTATAAGAGTGCGCGCGCCAGTCAGTAGGTCACAAGTGTGCTGTTACGATTTTTCTCAATGGCGGAAATCCCTGTAACACACTATAGTTTATATAATAGCTGAATGTTATTTTTCCGGTCTGGAATCCTAGCGAATCGCACGCACTGATTGGTTAATTCTCAGGTCTGGATGAGACGATACGGACCGGGTCACGGACTGCTCACTTCGGCTAACCAGAAAATGCTATTTTGCACTTGTATTTAACTAAACACATTTACCGGCTTTCGTCGGTCCGTATTGAGAAAACCATTTCCTTACGGCCTCGTTAAGTATATTCAAGACCTTGGGCAACGTTTTTCTCTATACGGACCTCCCAGCCAGTAAATAACAGGAGTTCTAATGCGACCACAGCCACTCGGAGTGATGATGAACTTACGATGTTCTCTTCGATTCCTTGTCGAACTGAAATTTAGATTGATGTTTGTGGAAGGAGCAAACTCGGAGCAACGGGAAGAAGAGTCCTCAATGCATAGATAAACGCCAACACTAAACACAGCTAAATGCAACCCGACGATCGCTCCCAACCAAATCCACCCGGACCCCTGAAATGTACCTACCCTTCTTTTTACGGGCGTGAACTTGATTTTACAGGCCATGCATGTTTTGACCTCTTCATCTGGCACCCATGCTCTGGTGACTGTACAAACCGTGTGTTCAGAACCGCACGCTACAAATCTTACATGTTTCCCTTCCATAGCTTCTACTGCACTGGGTAAAAACCTGGGGAAAGGGCAGAGTAATTTTGAGTTAAGGGAGTGCTTAGAACTGCAAATGACGTGACCCTTCTCAGAAACAGGAATCAAATACCGACCCTCCCCGTGGGTTTGGACTAAATTTTCATGCTCCGCCCCGGTATTTTTAAGCATTTAAATATGGAGATATTGGCCGAAAAGCTACGACAAAATTTTCAAGTTTCGGATTTTGAGTTTTTCTGACACGACTCTTGGACTGTAGTGCGTGTATCGATGCTAAGCCCAAGAGGGGGCGAGGTACGGAATATATGAAGCATTTGTATTTTTTCAATAACTTCTGTTAAAATTCCCTTCTCTGGGGAAAGAAAAAGAGGCAAATGTGGTCCAATTTCCCCACCTGGGCAGCCACCCATTCCAAAAATAAAAGTAAAAATATGTTAAAATGCCGTAACCTCCCCAGGGTGAGGAAACCAAGAGCGATCAAATGCCCCACATATGCCCTACTCCTCCTCTCGGGTTTAACATTGATTACACGCTTAAAAGCACTCTGGAACATTGTGAGTTTGAATTACGTGTTTCTAGAGTCACCATGACCCAGTCTTCCTCCGCCACCTCGACCCCAAGTGAAGAGCTCTCCACCATCTGAAAGAAAAACACAGGGAGGTCCTCCTTAGCAGCATTTACTAAAACATTTTACTAGTGTATGTAAGGAAGCAATATCTGAGAAAGTCGAGGGGGATTATTTGATTGCCTCTCTACTCACATGTGGCATCCGCAGGGTTCGAACCAGCGACCCGACCCGTTGGACTCACAGTGGTGTGAGGTGACATAGTAACCGTGTATACCACCCAACCCATAAATAATGTTAAAAGAGTCTGTTGGGTAAAATCCGGATTGTCTCGTATCGTGAACGTACGAGTTTCTGCTCGTATCGCATCGCATCGCTTCTTTTCTTTTGTTTTGGTTCGCAAAGAACGAATATTGGAGTGCTAAAACCAATACAAAACCTAGACACTCTAAGAGCATAAACTGTGCTCCCTGTGGCCTTGCGTTCATGAGTGCATTAACTTTACATCGACCTATCTGACGCAGAAATGCCAGACAAGCTAAAGGAGGATCTTTACTAACGCCAATGTTGAAATTTTGCTTCATTAGCATAGGCATTTCATTTTTTAACTAAACTTACGCCAAACCAACTCTAAATATTAAAAGAACAGGGAAAAAATGAGCTTTTCTTGAAAATATGATCTTAGCATAAATAAAGATTTTGCGTGATACGTTATAAAAACTCACATAGGTTAGTTCTGAAAATTATGTCAAATGGGATAGTCATGAAAGGTATGTCAGATGGAATAGTCATGAAACGTATGTAAGAATGGATAGTCATGAAAGGTATGTCAGATGGAATAGTCATGAAACGTATGTCAGATGGAATAGTCATGAAACGTATGTCAGATGGAATAGTCATGAAACGTATGTAAGAATGGATAGTCATGAAAGGTATGTCAGATGGAATAGTCATGAAACGTATGTCAGATGGAATAGTCATGAAACGTATGTCA
>JAAAQI020125939.1:0-14580 GCA_011800005.2 Stichodactyla mertensii
AGTCTCGGTCGTCACGCAACGCTCAATTGTCGTCAATTACGTGACGACCGACACTAAAAACGGATGCCGGGGAGGCTAGATTACAAAATGAGGTCTTGTTTTACTAAGAGAACAAAATTAACATATCGATCCAATAGTTCATTGCGAAAAGTTACGTCACTTGGCGGGAAAAGATCACGTGACTCTTCAAGACATTATGGCCTGCTGAGTAAGACTTACCGGAATTGATGGGAGGTGACCTTATAACCTGTGTAACCTGTTTTATTACGTCATCTGTCACACCAGCTGTAAAACACACAGTGAAATATATTGTAAATAGGCGTTTTGCACTAACAAGTCACGTGACCAGACCCCCTTAAATCAAGCGCCAGTGCCAAAATGAACTCCAGAAATGAAAAGAGCATCTCGATATTAGTAAGAAGGTGAAGTTTCAGCTTTAAATGTTTGATACAGAAGAAATATAAAATTAAAACTTTTATTAGGATTTGTATGGGAAAATGTGCTGGACAGCAAGCTCGTGCTCTCCACTACATTTTTCCATGCATGCTATTGGAAAACATTTGATTTTATATTTCATGTCATTTCTCCTGTGTCGAACATTTGAGCTGAAACGTCACCTTCTTACTAACATGCTCTTTCCATTTCTGGAGTTCATTTTGACACTGGTGTTTGATTTCAGGGTGATCCGGTCACGTGACCTGTTAGTGCAAAGGCCTTGAAGTTTGATGTCACTTGCTTTTACTTGTTCTCCCCATGACACCTACCTCTCTTGTAATCCACAGGATAACCAGCACGAATAGCTTCAACCAGATGGTTGATCACAGTACCTTCCACTACATTCCTTGCTTTAGAGATCTCTTTCTGGAAGTAAAAAAAAAAATACTTGTATTAGGAACCAGAAATGTTCGGATGATCACAAGTAGATACAGAGAAATAATGAATAAATTCCGAAAAATGCATTAAATGTCTGAGACGCAACCATGCGCAATTTGCCAATTTCATTATGACGTCATAGTACTTAGTGTGACGTCACCGATTTATGATCTTTTTGTTATGTGAACCATACTTCTGTTAAACCTTTGTCAGAATTTTGTTGCGCTAGGACAGGATTCTAAGTCATTTTGAAAAACTAAATTCCCTGACTTTTCCCTGTTTAACTTTATTAACAATTTCACTGACCATTTTGCACAAGAAAACAAAAATAATTCATATGATGTTTTGTCCACAACAATTTTTTTTATCTACAATGACAATCACATATAATTTTTCAAGATGTCAATGGTTTAGAATGCTTTTTCTATGTCAAACTTGAGTTTTTTTTCAAGGCATTCAATGTTTTGATACCTTTATCCTTTAAAATGCAACTATATTAACTATATGACAGCTAACATGGAATAGCTGTGACCAAAATTCCCCGACTTTTTCCTGACTTTAGGTGAAAATCTGAATTTCCCTGACTAAATAAAAAAATCCCCGACTTTTCACCGACTTTTCCCTGAATGTTTTCCCTGACTTTCCCTGACTCCTAGGAACCCTGTAGGAGTATCAGATAATGAGATATCGAAGTTTATTGTTAACTTTTCTTCCATACAATGTCTTTCTTTTTTGGCATGGCTTCTGTCGGTTTGAACCAACACCAAGAATAAGTAACTTTGTACAAGGTAAATCATACATTCGAAAAGCCATCTCTCAGCTGTTATAAACTAAAATGACACCAAATTTTCTGTGAACCTTCAAATTTACCTTTTTTTAAATCATGGTTAATGTTAAATACGATTCTTTGAAAAAAATGTGTGTTTTTTTTGTTTTTGTTTTTGTTTTTTTTGAAATGTTTATTGCTTTAGTACTCTATAGCTTGTTCTCAAGGGGTCAGGGAAATCGTTAACAACAATGAGAAACTTAAATAAAATCATTAATAAATAAAATTATAGGAGAATTCATGGGAGGACGAGGGAATTTCTCGTTAAATTTCGCGAGAAAAACGATATCGCACGAGTCGCGAAGCGACGAGTGCGATATCGTTTTTCGAGTGAAATTCGACGTGGAATTCCCGAGTCCTCCAATGAATTCTCCTTGAATCTCATAGCGTCTACAGTAATAATATCATAAGATTCTATCGTTAAGCATACCACAGACATGTTTTTCTCGTGGAACCAGTCGTAAGACGTACGAACTGTAACACTTATCTCTCGTCGGAGGGTACCCACCGGCTCTGGTGTAACCTGTTGAAGACAAAGACCATGTTTTCCATATCTGAAAACGTCAAATCATTCCACAAACGAATTGAACGTTTTAGCAGTTCTTCTTGCCCAATGCTCTGGGTATTCTTCAAAAAGATTGGGGTTTTACATGCAATTCATAATAAACCGCAACCCGGTGGGCTTAGTTGGTTGAGTATCGGTCTGTCGTGCGGGAGGTCGTGGGTTCAAGCCCCGGCCGGACCAACACTCAGGGTCTTGAAATAACTGAGGAGAAGGTGCTGCCTTTATAACATCTACAAATAGTTAGACCCTCTTGTGGCTTGGATGATCACGTTAATAACGGTCTCGTCGCTATCAAAACTAGAGACGTTAAGAGGGAGTACACGTTTATCAGTCTCAAACGAATGTTACGTTTTATACTTTTTAAAGGCGACGCGCTTTCTGACGTACGCTTTCTGACTGCCAACTTGGGTTTTTCGGAGTGCAAATAACAGAACGTATTATGCACAGGTGCAAGCTCGTGTAATACCTGCGATGGTGTTGGAGTAGAGCTGTCAGTTTGATCGGGAAACATGTTGGTAGAGAGGTTATTCTCAGAGCAGAATTCTTTTATGCACTGGATGAGTTGATCCCCAACTCGTTCACACTGTCGCTCGGATATGCCATCGATGCGCAGTAGATTTTCCTTGGTGTCTGGTCTAAGAATGACAGGAATACAACAGATAAATGATTTTAAAATATGTGGATTGGTGGGTTGGATGGAAAGAAGGAAGGATGGATGGATGGATGAAAGGGTGGATGGATGAGTGGATGGATGGATGGATGTTCACACGGATAATCCCACCTGTATTTAGTAATGTCAAGGAGGTGCTTGTTAGTAGCTAACATGTAAGGCGCGCAGTCAAGCTCATGTGACAATTCGGCACGCTTCTTGAGGAGTGATGTATAAAGAGCACCCTGTAAAACAATTATAACAGGAATAATATTAACACCAACTACCAAATCATCACCGTCACCATCAACAGTGCTATCATCATCACCATCACTATCGCGGCTATTATCAGCAGCGCCATCATCATCGCCATCATCATCGCCATCATCATCGCCATCATCATCGCCATCATCATCGCCATCATCATCGCCAACGTCGCATCGTGTGTCAGAGTCTTTACCTGCAGTTCAAGTTCTTTTTCATCGATAACTTTTACTTCTTGTTGTTGCTGCTGTTGTTGTGGCATGGGTAGTAGCTTGAGTTGTGAGGAAGGACTACTGACTGAATACGTTAGATAATTCCAGTCATTTGCTGGTAATGGTGCTAAGATTCTGTGGAAACAAACGTTGAAAGGAAAAATAAATCAATAGAATTTTCAGAAAAGTGCATTATTATTTACACCTATTTCAAAAACGTTATCACAGCCAAAAGCAACAAGCGACAAGCGACATGAAGCCGGGACTGAAGAAGGTATCTAAACGTCGTTAGTATATGCCTGCTGTTGTAAAAAGGCTTCAGTGACCGCCTCTGAATGGATAAACAGCCGTACAAATCACCAAAGGACTTGATTGAGGTCTTGGTTTGTTGTCTCCAG
The DNA here is from genome assembly GCA_011800005.2 of Stichodactyla mertensii. Lineage (NCBI taxonomy): Eukaryota > Metazoa > Cnidaria > Anthozoa > Actiniaria > Stichodactylidae > Stichodactyla > Stichodactyla mertensii. The sequence goes on from JAAAQI020125939.1 coordinate 3,788, forward strand.
CTGCGAGAACGGTTTTGAAATAGGTGTATCAACTGAATAAGCAGAGAAGTGGAAAATGAGATGGCAAGTTCACAGCCACACTGTAGTGGTGCCGTATTTTATCGTAACTACGCGCTGATTGGATGAATTCAAACCAAAACAAAAGGAAACCTTTGCCATGCTCGTGCAAGAAAGCCGCTGTAAGGGGGCTTGTCATTTATGGTGTAGAGAAAGGGGACGGCAAATTGAGGGGGGAGGGGTTGGGTTATCTTGAAGAAGTCTGTAGGAGGGGTTATTAACACTGTTATTAAGGTACAGAGGTATGAGGCTCAAAGTATGACTAAAGTCTTTAGGGTTATGACATTTTTACCCACCACAGGGGGGGGTATGAAATGTTTGATACATGTAGTCATGTCCATCAATTTTCCCGACCCCCCCCCCCTCTCGCCATAATATATGAAAGCCTTCTGATGCAAATAATTTCTAAAACTGTTATCCTACTTCAAGTTCAATCAGTAAACAAACCTTGGAGCCGGAGCTGATGGGCACTCTATTGCCTCGAGATCCTAAAGATACCAATCAAAAAACAAAAAACACAGTCCTAGTGGGTGGAATTCCTGTCACGCCTGTCGTCCCATGTATGAGAATCCGTAATGTTGCTGGATTCCGGATTCCAAGTTCTGGATTCTGGATTCCGGATTCCAAGTGCTGGATTCCAGATTCCAAAATCCGTGGATTCCGGATTTCCTTACATGGAGAAACGCGTAGTTTAAATGTATTCAAGGGTGGCGGTAACTGAACTTGGTTCAAGGCTGAATGAACTTCATGACATTTTGATGAAAAAGAACTGTCGAATGAAAACGTCTTTACCCAAAATAAGAAATGAATAAACAGATTTACCACAGCTATTCACACTGGTTGAGACAGGATTTTCGTTTTACGTGGTCACCTATCCATTAAACCTTTTTTTTTGTTATTTTTCATAGAAAGAACTAGTTTTAGAAGTTTACCTTGGATGGGGTCAATTCTAATTTGATAGAGCTGTTTCTTTGACTTTGCGAAAGCCATCGTTCTCCTTTTGCTACGTAAAACAGAGAAATCATTGTTATTTTCATAACCAGCATTATTATCATAGTGTTGATTGTTGTTGTGGCATCAATAACACAACAACAACCACAACAAAAACAGCAACAACAGCTGCAACGACAACAGCAACAACAACAGTATCATCATCATCATCATCAACAAGAGCAACAACAATAGCATCAACACCAACTAGCGACAGACAAAGATCAGTTACCACGACTAACCAAAAAGGTATAGCAATTAACATATAATAGCATCATCTGATCTCCATCTAGTTATAGAAGCACGCACAAAGTGACGTAAGCACGAAAAACGTCTAGGGAGAAACCAAGAGCCGCAGACGAGTTTTTCTCCTCACTTCTTGACGCTTGAGAACAACACTTACGAACAATACATGGGCATAATGCCAATGATCTTATTAATAATTTTCCCATTCTCAAGCGTTGTAACAACAAACGTGAATGCTTAATATATGAAATGCTCTTAATTGCTCAACACACTGTAAATCAATCAATAAATTTGTTGAAAATGACGGCAGCGTTCCGTCGAAACGTCCAATTTTTGTCTCTACTGCTTATTCTTAAATGTTACTCAAAATCAATCCTTTTAAAAATAAATAAGTTTTCACTTTCCTCCAAGTTCTTTTCTTCCGGTAAAGCCGCCATATTGACAAAAATCTGTGCTCCATACTCTGATGTACCACGGTCTTCCACCAATCAGAGCATGCGTAACAAAGTGACTACATACACCTATTTCAAAAAACGTTATCACAGCCAAAAGCAGCAAGCGACAAGACTGAGACCAAAAGCAAACGTCTGAGGTCAGGATATTAGCAGAGTTTTTAGGCACATACTTGATCTTGGGAAGCATAGCAGCCTGCCATTGTAAAAAAAGACTAAAATGACCGCATCTAAATGAATGAATTACTGAATTATTACACTGCGGACTTGGCTTGTTGCTTTCGGCTGTGACAATGTTTTTGAAATAGGTGTAGATTATAACACAAAGCACGAACATGCTCATTTACAATAACGACAAACCTGAAATAGCTGTGAGACTTCCATAACCACCAGGGTTGGATTTTTCCTCTAGATAATTCTCTGTTAACAGCTGCCTTGCTGTTAGAATAATTTGACAACATGACAATCCTTTAGATTAGGTCGATTAGAAATGATTTGAAAAGTTACAACCTATAAGGCCCACTTGGAGGAAAATCGGTGAAAATTGAACTGATTATTACTATACGAAAATGAATATAGCTAAATAACTAGCTACTCTCTGCCAAAAATCTACATTAAAATGAATATAGCTAAATAACTAGCTACTCTCTGCCAAAAATCTAAATTTTAAGCTCGTCATCACAGAGAAATTTTGGTTTAAAACCTAAAAGAACAATGGGGTTGAGTAAATGACGTCATTTACTCACAATTTAAATGCTAAATAACTTGACAATTTCTATCTCTCTCTTTTGAATGTGAAGAAAATTTTGCTTCATGGTGATTATTGGGACCGTATAGATAGGTTTAGCTAAGTTTCAAGTCATTTTCAATTGGTCTTCATTGGTTTTAATAATTGAAAGTGACTTCCACCACCGTGATGTTTACTTTTCTAGAATTTCACGTTCCTTGCCGTGCCTTGACCGTGTCACGACCGTGTTCGTGCCGCGAGCTTTTCGCAGTCATACGAAACCTGCTCTAGTTGGACCCAGAAGCACGTTACTTCTTAAAGGCACTATGTGTGTACTAACCAAAACTCTTCCACCACTTCTCATTGTGACAACTGAAAATAAACAAATAAAATATTAAATCTTCTACTGAATGAACACTAATGCGCATTTTAGTTTTATATTCTGAATAACTTACCTTCCACTACCAAATTCTTTGAATCGTGAAAATCGTGGGGGGACTTTCTGGTTGGTCTGAAAATAGAGAAAAAGAAGTGACAAATGACGAAGTCCATGGTATAAAACCATCTGTGTTCTTAGGGATTTTCACAGTACGGTAAGAAAATTCATCAGTTTTCATTACAAGGGAAAAAAATATACAACATCCATTCCATTTTCTCCCATCCCATTCTTAAATATCTTAAATTTCATTTAATCTTACTCTCTTCTATTATCCCTTTTGTAATCCTCATTCTTCCCATTTCCTCTTATTCTGCTATCCCATTCAATTCTCATTCTCTTCATTCCACCTCATTTTCCACTCCCAACCTATTCATCACTTTCTTCCTTTTCATTTAATCTTATTCTTATTGATCCCATTCCAATCTCATTCTCTTCTATTGCATTTCATTTCGTTATGATCTCCCATCCCATTATTCATTCTCTTCCATTCTGCTAAATGTCATTCTCTTTCTCTTACTACGTCAATTCTACCCCACTTGCATTACTAGTATTTTATCGTTTTATTTCTGCTAATTCTATTACCTAGTTTTCCACGATCTCATTATTTCAATTCTTTCTTCTCATATCGAATACTTACTGATCCTCTCAGAAGATAGACAACCATTCCCATTCCATATCTGCCACTTCCAACAGCCTTAAACAAGAAAGAAAAAAAGCAAGTTATCATAATCATTTTCACAAAGTGTTGGAATTTATCTCCAAAAGCATTTGACTGATTCTCACCTTCACAGCAGAAAGAAATAGTCTTGCTTCCCGAGAAAAGTCCTTCTTGACTGATCTGCTTGATGGATTTAAGATACTAAAACAAAGAAAAGAATAATATTTAATGGAAGGAAAATGGGAAGAAATTACTCAAAATTTTGTGAAGTTGGAAACATGTTTCTTCATTAAATTTTTGCTTATGAAGCTAAAAAAAAATCTGTTTAAATACCTGTTTTTACAGTTATCACAGCAATCGATTGTGCCACCAATGCTTTTGTCAACATCATCTTCAAAATATGCTAAGATTTTTCTGAAAATGGGGTGTTGAATGAAAAACAAATACGCACTATGCTCTGTTCATTAATTTTTTTTCCCCCCGAAACAAACATTTTAGTTTATATATTCAGATTTTGTACACTCAGTTGGGTTATGTACACACTATACCAGCTAGCTTTGTACAACAGGTATTGCGGCACAAAAGCCTATCCAATACAAAGGCTATGTACACTCTGTACTGGATAGCTTTGTACAAAGCACAATGTATTGCCCATTCCAAGTGTGAACAGACAGTGATGAGAGCAATCACAAAAACCTATCCCATAAAGAGTGTATCACTTTTGAAACCGGGGCAGAGCAACATCTTTTTGGAGCAAGAATTCAGCGCAGCATATTTTGCGTGTGAACAGAAGGTCTATCCGGTATAGTTTTTGAGCCGAAATGATTGCTAGATCTGGACATATGATGGCATGCACAATCACTTGGTATCAATCATCTACATGTAAATTAATTAATCTTTGTAAATTTAATTATAGGCCTACAATATTCTGGGGGGGTTTAACATGTCAATCATGCTCGATCATCGATGTAGCTGAAAATGTGTCACTTTTAAATGAGACCAGATTGAAATGAAGTCTATTGGAGGCAAAGGTCTGCTCTCCTTGAGTTCAAACCAGGCAAAAATAGAGAAGAATAAAACAAGAAAGTCTTCCAAAATCACAAAGTGTACATGTACCTACAGTGTACCCCCAAACATGAAGCACAATTTCAAAATCATTACCTTCTTCTGCAGTCAGTAGTGGTTAAATATTGCTCCAATTTGTTCAACATCTGTAGCTTGTGTTGTCTAAAGGTTTCTGAAGGAGTTTCATTGATAAGGTGTCTATATCAAATAACAAAACAGACAGGTTTAGCAAAGACACAACATCAAGGAGGGTTGTCCAATACTCTGAGAAATTTATGCATAGCATTGTATTGTATTATATCCACATAACAATAGATTAACAATACAATACAATTGAGAACGACGCAATGCACTAGAATACAATACAATGTTACGCATAAATTTGTCAGAGTATTGGACAAGTATGACATCAAGATGACAGCATTAGCACATTCTTTTTCATGCAAACGCCATCCTCTTCTAGGTTTAGGTCACCTCAATGGAACCTCATTTTTAGCTTTTTCACATCCTGATGAGAACAAGAACCTAGAACTAAGACGACCACAGCATGAGTTTTTCTTTTTCATGCGCACACTGTTCTGTTCAGGTTGTGTCATGTTTGCTAAATCTGTCTAATGATTTTATAGTGTCACTACTTTTAACTACTTTTAATGTATTGCATACTTTTGTGTAAAGGTTTTTTTGCTGCCGAATGAGCTTTTATACACCTTATTCAGTAAAACCAGGCAGTTTCTCATCGAAATGTGTTGGTTTAACATACATTAAAAGTGGTCATACTTTGGCACATCACACTGTAATAAATATGATACATGTTTACTAGGCTCACACTGAAAACTTTTTTCTTTGATTATTGGAACCCAATTACAGTGTATATTTATATCTGCACATATTCCTGGACTAAAAATCAAAGGTTATCTTGCTTACCTGCAGACTGCAAAATCTCCACTTTTGTAAAAAACGTGACATGTACTATTTTCCCTGTGATAAAATCAATCAATCATTCAATCAATTTAGTGAAGTCAAGTATATTTTTCTACACGGTACACGGTCAACAAATCAGTCACATCAGTCAGTCATGCCAGTCAGTCAGTCATTCATGTCATTCACAACAATCACACTGACAAGCAGGTAATTATCTCTTAGGGAGAGCTTACAGAGCGCACAGTTGATGTAATATATTTATAGAAATACAGTGAACAACACATAATAAAATGGATAGAACAACAATAGACCACAATAGATTTTATGAATATTTTACATTGACTGACAAGTACTCTGTAGATTTTCCCTTATCTCTAACTGCAATACAAGAAACAATGATTATACCAACCCATCTCTTCCAGCTCGGCCTATTTCTTGGTAGTACGATTCTATGTCTTTTGGTGCTAAGGATACAATAAAATAACGTGTCCATGATCAGTCAATCTCATTGGGTTGGTACAGAATGACATGTTTTGAAACCAAACCATTTGGTTGTGAGTGCTATGGAATGGATTACTAACTCAAGAGTTTGCAAGTAGAGTTTGTTAGGTGTGTTGTTCTCTCCCTTGCCACAAGGGGTTTTCTCCAAGTTCTCAAGTTTTTCTTTCTCCGTAAAAATTAACAATATGTGAATTGAGTATTGTGTGTTGTAAACATTTGAATAGTGGTAGTGTGTTTGTATGTGAAGCAAATCTTGCGTCAGAGAACTATCTACTGCCTGGACCAACCTCCATAGTGTATCACTCTTCTTACATCAGGCTTGTCAATACCCATACCAAATGCTACAGTGGCCACAATACACTACAATTAAATATATAAAAACAGTATTCCTGAATTTCAGACCCCGTATCACTTAATAGGGACCTTAAGCAATTGAAAAACTTGATAACATGGATGCCACACCAATGTATTCAAGGTTTTAGAACATGAAACCTGAACTGACATTCTGTAGAGAGTGGGAACCTCAATGACAGACGGCAGGTGAATGAACAAAAAACATATGCATGACTTCCATTGTGATAGTAATATGATTTTGATATCATGAGCACTTAGGTCAAGAAGGTTTTATTCTCCCAGCATCAACAAATGCTCTGAAATTGGAAATCACACTTTTTTGAAGCCACATGATGCAAAAAACTATTACCTGTACTTCATCTCTAATGAATTTAGACTGTGCTTCTTGCCTCTTCTTGATGTTTAGACCTGCATGATAAATCCTGCATGACACCCCAAACCCTGATTGATTGAAAGTGGAGACGATATAAAACCTCATGTCAGATCGACAATAACTATCGAGAACACCACAATCACAACAGCAACTGCTACAATAACAAAACAGCAGCAGCAGCAGCAGCAACCACAGCATTAACAACAACAGCAACAACAAGCAACATCATTGACACTGGAACAGCAGCAGCAACAGTATCAACACCAACTAGCGACAGACAAATATCAATTACCACGACTAACCAAAAAGGTATAGCAATTAAGAAATATAATAGCATCATCTGATCTCCATCTCGTTATAGAAGCATGCAGAAAGTGATGTAAGCATGAAAAAACGTCTAGGGAGAAACATGAGCCACAGCAACAGCAGCAACAACAGCAACAACAACTGCAGCATTAATGACAACAACAGCAGCAACAACAACAGCAGTAGCACTGGAATAGCAGCAGCAACAGCAACAACAACAGCAGCAGCAGCAGCAACAACAACAGCAGCAACAATAGCAGCAACAAGCAGCATCATTAACACTGGAATAGCAGCAGCAACAGCAACAACAATGACAGGAACAACAGCATCATCTTCAAAAGCAGCAGCAGCATTAGCAACAGCAACCATATACCAACAGCAGATGAATCATGAACAGCACCAATACCATCACCAAAAGCAAAACATCAGCTACTTCTGTGTAAGTAGTCAGTTGTAGTAGTTATACCTAAAACTGCATCTTTGACAACCTCAGTCATTTTCTTTGTTGGACAATAGATTATTGTTGATCCACCAAATGTGTATTCCATTTTGTTCCTTTGGGTAAAGAAAGAGACAAGATACCTTCAATGTTTGTAATGATATAGTGCACACTGTTGGCTTCCGTTGATACCAGTCTCGTAGCTGAAGGAACTACCAACGTTAAATAAAGATACTTTACTTTACCATTACCATTATATTTCTTAGTTTCCTTCCTAATTCTGTCTTATATGTATCAGCAAATTCCCAAGTGCAAATAATGTGGAATAGTCTTCTTTTTGATTTTCTTTAGCACATTCTTCTTTTCTTTCAGAGCTTTTCATTCCACTATAACACTTAGATTGATTAACCCATTTACTAGGTGCAAAACAAAGGTTATTCCTGGAGGTTTTACCTGCTTTTGGTCTCAATAAGTAGCTGCTTTAGGTCTTCAACAATGCTTGATGTCTTATTCTTGACCTCAAAATACAAATTAGGCCTGAAAAGAACAGATATAACAGAATTATATATCATTCCCTGTGTCTATGGCTACTGTACATCCTACATGTTCCTACTTTCCTCTTCCACTGTCTAGAGAGGCTTCCATATCAAAAAAAGATTAACTAATTTACAGAATGAACATGTTGTATATATTTTTTCTCTGAGCTATATTTACTGAAACAATATATTTTTGCCCAGCAAGCCTCCCATCCATTCAAGCACTTACTTCAGAGTGGTTTTTTTTTTTCCCCAAAAATAAACAAAAGTTTTATTTCCATGGCAATAATATGGTTTCTACATGAAAGAGGTCTATAATGTTTTTTTACATTACATACCTGTCAAATCCAGTACAGACCATGGCAGGGTTCTTCAGCTTAAGTGAGGAACACATATCTTTTCGTACCACTTGTGTGGCAGTGGCTGTCAAGGCCACGATAGGTACATCGGGTAACTTTTGCCTGATACACCCAAGCTCTCTGTACGATGATCTAAAGTCATGTCCCCACTGTGATACACAGTGAGCTTCATCCACTGCCACAAGGGTTAGTCCTGTAATGGCAAAATAATGAAAAAATCCTATCATAAACCACTTCACTGGTGCTATATCCGTCAGAGTGAAGCATAGATGACATATAGTGAGAGCACTTGCCCTCACTCCTTGGTCATGTGTCCAATACTCTGATACCATCGTGTGGTTAGTCTTGACTGTTGGTTCTCTCCTGCACTTCAAGGCAGACAGACAGACAGACAGACAGATTTTATTTGGAGTTTTGCACTTGATACATACATAAGCTTTGGGGAAGCACAGGTGGCGTAACCATGAGAGTGCTTGCCTCTCACCAATGCGACCCAGGTTCAAGCTGTGAGTGAGTAGAGTTGTTTGTTGGTTCTCTCCTGTGCTTCGAGGGTTTTTCTCCGGGTTCTCTGGTTTTCCTCCCTCCACAAAAATCAACTTCTAAATTCCATTTGGAGTTACAGTGGACGAATAGCTACTCTGTAGAGGAGCCACTGCTAAATCCCATTTATTTATTTATTTATTTATTTTGATACATACATAAGCTTGTATCCAAATAAATAAATGTCAATATATATATTATATCAAGGGCTTTCTGCAGTCCCCCCCCCCAAAAAAATTAAATTTTAAACTCCAATTCCATCATGGAATCAAGCCAAGTTGTTTTTTTATCCTAAAGAATGGACCAATTCCACACTATTTTCCAATTTCAGACCATGTGCCAATCCCTTGAGTATTGTTTCTTTGTTTCTTGGTAATGCTTGAGAAGACACATTAATAGGGATGAGCCTCAAACAGTGATTGTTTTCATTTTATGACTTGATTATGCACATTATTTATTTATCATTTGAACCTGATGATGGTGTCAGTGACACCGAAACGTCATTCATTTTTTACATTACTTTTTCTTATTAAATGTATTTCACTATCACTACTTTTAAGACCCTTAAACAAAGAATTCTATTCTCAAGGGACTGACACATGGTCTAAAATGAGAAAATGTTACACCCTAAGTGGATTTGGTCTATTACGCCTGCCTTTTATTGGAAATCAGCTGTAGTGAAATTATCTTTCTTAAAGATCATCAGAGATGTCACTGACCTACTTTATTCTGTACTTGTGCTAGGAATTCAGTATTTAAACAAACATATTCTGGTGTAAGGTATATCACACGGTATTCCCCTCTACAAAAAAGCAAAAAATAGACTGAGCTAAAATAGAATTCTCTATTGAGTTAAATAAATGTGGCAGAGGGGCCAGCAGAGTGATAATATAAAATGGATTTCATAGAACTATCACAACTATTACATATTTACATGTGGCTTCACTGCAAAAATGGACTTAATTTCAAAAAAGAAAATATAAACTGGGTGTACAACTTACAAACCTAAGAATTCTAGACTTGACTCCGTAAGAGTCAGCCTGAGCACTACCAAGATAGCATGCAGGAATGTTGTACAATCTACAGAATAAAAGCATATTAAAAACTTAACAAAACATTTCAAAAATGATATAACTACAAAGCCATGGAATTGTTACTTCTATTTAGCAGTAAAACATTAAAAGTTGCCTGACACATCAGTTTGTTTGTTGTGGTCTACAAGCCAGGTCATCATTTTGGGTGATAATGGATTGCTTACAATTTACTCTGCTGATGTGCTGCCAGTCTGATCATGAGTCCTAAGGGATCAAGTTCTGATTGGATATCCCTACTGACACTGTGTGACTAGACTTGTGCAAGAGATTGCTTTTGATGTTGACAATTTTAATTGACAATGTGACCACTTACTGTAATTTCTCTGTTTGATTTTAATCAAAAAATAATTGCATTATTATACAGTCATGTACTACTTACTCAAGCTTTCGCACTTGGTCCTCCATGAGTGAAATCAGGGGTGATATAACCACAGCAGTGCCGCCAGTGAACAGAGGAGGGTACTGATAACACAGACTCTTACCATAGCCTATAGGATTTAAAACACTCAGTATAATGCATGGGGAAGATTGTGTACTTTATGGTCACCAGCTGACTGTCACCCAACTACTGGGCATTTGTTGGCAGTTCAACAGCCATCTGTTGGCCGATTGTTGGTTGGCAGTCAGACAATGATTTTAAAGTGCACATGAACCCTGAAACAATACTTTCAGTATTGATTCTACATGAAGTAAATAGTTGAATGGTAAAATATTTCTTCATCTCAGTGTTGCATTT
>JAAAQI020125950.1:0-14574 GCA_011800005.2 Stichodactyla mertensii
TCACTCGTTCGCTGCGCTCACTCGTGAGATATCAAATTGAACACTCAAAGATAAATTCCATATCTCCGCGCGCCCATATATTATTCTCTATTTCTTATATTGCGTATCGATTTTTTTCCCTAGCGAAATAAAAGCATCAAAGGTGTAGAAAGCGATATCGAGAAGATCGTGAAATACTACCTTCTCGACCATCGACGAGTCTTCGTAAAGTACAAAGACATGAACTTAATTCGAGCCCTGCCCGGTGAAGGAACGGGCGTCATGAGGTTTGCCTTGCTGGAGATTAATAGATGGGGAATGTATCAGGCATACAAGATGTTGAGGATCAAGAAGGCATGGTATACGTTATTGGAGAAGAAAGAAGCGAGAGAGGCTGAGATGCCTGAAGATCCTGACCTACCAGCGCCTATAGTAAGACCAGATACTGCAGAGAGTGAAGACGTTAAGGATGATGACGACGACAAAGATGATGATGATGACGATGACGACGACGACGATGACGATAATGACGACGATAATGACGACGACAATGACGACGACGATGATGATGACGATGATGACGACGACGACGACGACGACGACGACGATGACGACGACGATGACGACGACGACGATGACGATGATGAGCCATCCAGCAGTAAGAAAAAGAAAGAACCGCCAAAAACCAACAAAAATGCAAAGAAATAAATCAAATTAAAAAGAAAATTTAATGCATCCGAACGATGATGTCCATCAGTAAAGATAAAAAACTTATTCGTTCATCTTAAAAGATGTTAAAACGATTTTTCATTATACGAAGAATGGTGGCTAGTTTTACGACTCGTACGCGACACACGACATCGCCTTCGACATTAAAGAGCAAAACGAATCCTTAGGATTGAGTTAAAGTGAATTTGTTTTTTCTTATAATTAATAAGGTTGAAGGGAAGATTCAAGAAGGCTATGAAATCATGATGCCCCAGACACAGCGGTGCGCAGCTGTAGTTGCGAAAAACGTCGCGCAAGCAACAATTAGATTGCGCGGTGTGTCCACCCACCTCTGCAGCTTTTGCGCATTACGGAAATCGCACCGTGTGTCCACCTGTGAAACTATCACAGTACGCGTGATGTCGCCGGCAACGTCGCAAAAGTAGGACTCGTTTCGACTTCTGCGACGTCGTGCGCAACAGTTGCACGGGTCGAAAGACGGAGTGATTTCCCCGTTGCAAGCAACTCAGCAGGGAACGTCGCGTCGTGTGTCCGAAAATCCTATTGCCAACACAGTAATGAGGTGCGCAAAATATGCATCGTGTTTCTGGACATGTAGAAAACCGTGTGTTGATACGTTGTTCTTTATAGCTGTTGTTGTTCTTTAAAACCGGGATAAAAGGGCATCCACAAGATTTCTAGCACAAAAGAATTCCTACTTCCAGGACAGTGTTACTCCTAGTTTCCTTCGCAGCCGTCACGCAACGCTCTCTCTAAGTGGAGCTGGGCTTCCTGGGGTAAAGTGTGTTGCGTGACGGCACGTTAAAAAAAAAGCGGCTGTGAACAAGACTTTCTTCCAACTTGCGGAGTAACGCAGTTGCTCGCGCCAGATCCCCCCCTGCAGCAACATGACAATGAACAATATGGCTCAATATTTTAATGTATATATTTGTAAATGATACCTGTATGTCGTAAAATAAAGCATTGTTGTCATAAACGTGGCCTGTTTGTCTTTTATGTAAACATTCTAAATTTAGATTAGATTCCACTTTACATGTAAATTATCTAAATGCGTGAAAACACCATGAAAGAGAAAATCAAGTACAAGGAAAAGGAAAAATTTTAGTTACGGAAAAGAAAATGAGAATGAGAAAAATGAAAGAAAAGACTGAGAGTAGTGTGGAAATGAGATAAGTGGAACTCCGCTGTCTGTCGTACCGTGGGCGCCTATACCATTCATTCAATCGCGCGAAGCACGAGTCGATCGAACGTTCGAACCAAAACAATCGAATGAAACATACACAACAAGCGATCAACAGCAGAAAATTCAGCGATCACTCATTTTTTCCACAAAATATTGAAGTCCTACGTCACGAATATCGAAACACTGCCATTTCGACAACTTGCTTTCTTTGGCTTTGTTTGTCAACGACTTGAATGAGTCAGAAAAGTCACGAAACGAGAAAGGTTGACCGGAATGAAAGGTGTAAAACGACGGTGCCCTTTGTAGGCTTTGAATGAACGAGAATTTCAAAGAGCCAGGATAAACTGTGTTTATTGGATAAGCTATTAGAACTCGCTACAGAATGCCGTACGGATTTACGGTCTAGTCTGGAGCTGTCACTGTCCATATAAATTGAATACCACGAGAGCAAGCGTCAAACTACTCGCCTGTCTCGAGTCAAAATATCTTTGACCTGGAATTACTTCAGCGAGGCGTCATTTGGCGCTGGTAAAACCACGTCTTTAGCCTTTGTGACTGGCAATTCCTTCGCTATGGTTGACACCAAGTTCTTAATTGTGACGACGCTGTGTTATGTCGGGATATTTGTTGTCGTTTTAGTGGTTTGCTGTTGCGCTTGGGCACGGTATATTAGGAACGAAGGCAGAATACCCCCTCGTAGAACTAAGCTGAGTCGCGGTAGACGAGCAGCACGAGAACCAACAGTTCCACAGCAGTGTACTCCGCTTCCTCTACCACCCAGACAGTACCGCTACATCGGGGATTTTACAGACTTAAATCACCACCACCAGCCAGCAATTTTTGACCCGCACGTCCGACCGAATTTTCGTCCTCACGCTGGGAATATTCCACGTCCAAACTACCCAAACGTGAACCATTATGCTCTCGTTGAGGACTACCCACCGAGGAACTATTATCCTGCTAGTTTAGCTACACCAACTGATACCTACGATATGGACTTACAGATGGATTTAGGCAGTGTTACTTACGCAGATACCAGCCATGGTGGGTTTTCTGGCGACGATTTTAGCGACTTTCAAAGCTCTCGTTATAACAGTAGACATGATGTTAGCGGCGTTGGAAGTGGAGATGGAGCTGTTTTAAGCAACAGTGATGTCGTGGACCCGTTAAAAAATACAAATAAAATCTCTGTAGATACTAATGGAGTCGCTAATGAAACTCCGAGATCGATCGATCGAATCAAACAAGAAGACAGCGACGATGAACATGTTTGTGAGATACTAAATGATGGCGTTAAGTGTAGTACAAGAAGGAACAGTGTTGTTGTCGATAGTTTATTTGTAACGAGCTGCAGTGACGATTGTAATGGGGTTGGAATAACGCCTTCGTGCTCTGTTCAAAGCTTAACAGACTTTAACGAAGAACCAGAAGAACCAGAAGAACCAGAGCACATTCCCTTGAATATAAATTGACAAAGAAAACCTTAAAACTTAGATAAATAGATATAGATATTGCTTGTGACTGTCAGTTATTCTTACGACACGCCGAGACGAATCCGTGTTACAATCACAACTCCAAAGCACTCTCTCTTTTCGGCACTTTGCGGTTTGTATTTGCATTGTTTACCAGGTCGTGTTTATTGTTGCCAAATCCCTTATATTCTTTGGAGTTTATATCAGAATGATTGTTCAAAATCAATACGATTAATTAATTTGTTTACACAAGGCATCAATTCTATAAATCCTTCTAAAAGTGATCAAAGCAACACAAAGCAAGCGAAAGGTGTCTTAGTTCTAAAACAGAGGTCAAAGCTCTATTTTCTAAAAGAAAAATCGCGAAAAAAATTCAAACTGCTTTGAGCCGAGCTTCAACGTGCACTTGAATTTGGAGTAATGACAGAGGATTCAATTCTCGTTATATTACCACGTATGTTCTTTGCAGGGGGGAGTATTCAAGGCCCTTTTAACATTAATGCATTTCCTCAAACATGACAACTTCTCACTTAATATGACTAGAGCTTTTGAAAAATTGTTTTCTTTCTTGTCAACGTTTTTTTCTCTCATTTACATATTAATTATCAAATTTCAAAAGAACACACGGCTCTTGCTTTGAACAAAGGAGATGGATCTTAATTGCAAGGAAGTATAGAAATGGAGTGCCATTTGTCTTCATGAATAGGGTTTTGAATAAGATTACTCAAGCAGGTGGCCTTGGATTATCATTGTAAAATCATGTGGAATATACCTAGTACATTCTGATATTAATCCTCTTAATATTTTTCCCAAATTCAACTTAGCTACCTAGGTTTTTTGTTCTCATATTTTGTCTACATTTTCCAAAAATATCAATAATTATACATCAACAATACCTTTTTCTTTCAGAGTCATTAAAGATTTGCCTCGAGGTATTAGATTTAGTTGTAAACACTAAGGCAAAGCATTAAAATGTTAATAGGAAAAAGATTAGAGATAAAAATCCATGCTAGTATTGATTGTGTGTTTTAAATTTTGTAGATGTATTTCAAACTGATACATTTTTGCCATTTTGCATGAATTCATATACTGCTCATGTGTTATGTTCAAATCTAAAAAGATGGATTTTTAAACAATGTTTTATTTAAAGATGTGTCATTCATAATGGAAAAATGTCTTCTTTAGGGTATGGTTAAATCATGGAATTAAGGACGTTATATGCAAAACAAAAAGTTCTCCTTGCTAGAAAAAAGGGATTTTGGTTTTAGGGAGAGTACAAACTTGTTATTCTCACTTAAAACACCATTAAACAAGATGAACAGATTTTTTAGGATATAAATAAGATATTTATGGTCTTTTGTGATCTTTCAACAAGCTATTATTTCAATTTAATTTGTCTACAGGATCCAATCAAGATATTAGTAAAATGATGTAAACATTGTTCAAAGCAGAATGAAAAATTCTGCAACCTATCTCAAATATTTTGTTTTATTTTGAAAATGATATTTAATAGATAATACCACTAACCTATGAGAAATAAATATTGTTGATAAAATACAAAACAAAAGATTAAATTAAAGTTCTATATTTTGATTTCAGAAGTCAATACTTGTATAAATGTTACAAAAGGAATTAGAGTATTTCCTTGCATAAAACATTCATATCAAAATCTATAGAGGCAGCCTTTAATCTTCTTTTGAAGAGTGGGATTTTGCACTATTACATCTTTACATAAAACAAATCTTAAAAATCTTATCAGACATTGTTTTCCATGGTTGGTCAAATAAAACTGACTTGTACCAATCACTTGATTTGATTTTTCTCATTTTTAGTTCCAGTCTAAGCTATTATAAGCTGTTAAATATGTAATGTTTACAACATGAGCAGCCGTGTTGTATCAGAATTTACAACACAAGCCAAAGGCAAGTGATTGTAAATCTGATACAACACGGATGCGAATGTTGTAGACTACTTATTATATTATAAACAAGGTCTAGGTGTATGTTCTCATATTCTACTGATTTTTTTTTTCAAAATGAATCAAGTTTGGCTGAGAAAGTCCAAGTTAAAGTTTATGCAAATGAGGGAACAAGAGTCCCAGATCAGGGGGGGGTAAAAGGAAAAGGAGTATCAAACAGCCTTAAAATATCAACAGCTACTTAGGATAGCTCACTGCTAATTTTCTATTTTTCTTTCAGAGGAAGTAAAAAGATTGAGCTCATCACATTTCAATAATATTTTCTTTATGGATTAGCCCTTGTATGAAGTTGCATCTTCACGATTCTTGGCCACCACACTCACCCTCTAGAGGCAATTTGATTGACAACTCAGGAATTAAATGAGTCTAGAAGAACTAGTATTTTAAAAAATGAATAAAGGACTTTTTTTGAGTTTTGACATTTTTAGTTTAGTCAGACATGTTTTGACAGTTCAACTGTCATCTTCAGCGACAAAAAATACAACAATGGGAGTGGTTTTATATATATACCTATATACACTAATGTTTTATAAAGCCTTGTTCACACTAGCGTTGTAATCGTAATTGTAAGCAACATACGCAGACTCAGTAGCATACTGCTCATTAACAGTGCTTGTCTTTTTTCACACCTCAGTGATAAATATGATCCGAGTCTGTGTATGTTGCTTACGATTACGATTAGTGTTAACCAGATAGACGCTAGTGTGAACCAGGCTTAAGAGTTGAGTTGTATGGTTATAATTCCTTTATTTTCTTTCAGATTCGTTCATTTAGAATTCTATCATCTTTCTTTCTTGGCTTCAACTTACAATTTTTTGCAATGTGAATTTGAAATTAGGCACGTGGGAATACCCATGTGCACTGGGAGCATGCATGCTACCTAACAACTAATATGAACAAAGAAAATACAGAAGAACAAAAAACTAATGATAATTTGATTTAACATGGTGGATTTGCTGATTAAATGTGGGCTTAAGCCAGTGAATATGATAATCACTCCTTTTATTTCTTCTTTTTCCAAATTTAGCCTCAAAATAAAAGCACTTTACCAAGAAACAAAGAAACAGTACAAGGGAATGACACATGGTCTGACATGGGAAAACATACCCAAGCTAAAAAGGTCAATTATTATAACATTAAAGATAAAATACAAATAAATAAATAATATATACTGTCTTTCTAAATATCAGTGCTATCTTCATTTGCTATTTCTTGTATATTTTGTTTGTTTATTCCTTTGTGGTACTGTGGCTCGCCTTTTATTTGGTCTTGAATTTTGTTTACATGTCCCAGTGATTGGCTGTGCATTATCCACCTGACTGCTTTGCTCATTCCACAAAGTATAACCTTCCCGTGAAAGGAATCTCTTTACTTTTTTACAGCACAGACATGTTACAACCACATGGGACTCTCGTTTTGCTGGAGACAGAAATTAATAGGCTGAAAAATTATTTAACTCAAAAAAAAAAAAAAAGAAACTAAATGCCTGTTCGCCTTATCTACCACATGCCTTGAGAAAAAGATTCTATATTTGAGCTATATCTGTATTATATTAGTGTTACCAGGTAGAAAAGTAATAGTACTCAAGGAAATGACACACAATCTGGAAATGGGAAAACAAACATGTCCAAAAAATTAGGAATTTAAAGGACTCCTACATACCTCTTGTCCTGACTTTACATGTAACTCCAGGAATAAGTAGGCTATGACACTTCTTGCAGACAGTTCTCTTGATACTGGGATCCCTGTGGTACAATAAACATCTCAGTTTTTGGGCTGCATTGTTAATCATCATTAGTTCTCTTTTAGAAGGAGTATTCATTTGGTGTAAGAGATTCTACAGCAGTCACAGATTATGGGTTCGGAGCCTCTCTTTTTTTCTGGCTCAACTACCCCCTTTCCTTTCTTGCTCCAGACAATTCTTTTTTGTTCTAAAATACTCCAGTTTCGAGTTTTCTGTTGCTCTGGGTTAGCCTTGTTTTTGTGTAGAATATTCACATGCCTCAGTGAAGGTCCGTGGAATTTCAAAGTGTTTGTATTGTTGAAGTTGTGCATTCTTTACTTTATCATTGGTATTTGTGAATATTTTAACACTGAAATGAGGCTAACACTGAGCAACAGAGAACTTGAAACTGGAGTATTCATAACCAATGAAATTAATGCACCTATCAATGTTTAGCCCTAGGGTGGCTGGCAGGCAGCCCTGGGGAAATAGATATAGGATCTTGCTCCTTGGGTCGGGTATTTGACAAGTACATACCCCTCCCAGAGGAGGGGAATTTGACACTTGACAGAACAAGAGAGCCTGGAAGGGAGAGAAAATTTGACATTTGTTAGAGTCCCAGGGGTAGGGAAATTGACTCTGCAATCTACAAAAACGTCAATTCCCCCCAGGGTCTGCCTGCAACCTCCCCCCACCCTGGGGCTAAACATTAATAGGTGCATTGTGCTGACCTATTGCTCAACTTACAATCTGAGAACATGTTTCTGTGCCACAGATGTCATTGAATTCACATAGAATCTTGCAAGACCAGTGTTATGTGGGTTAGTTGACAAGGTAATGCTGGCAGCCTTTTGAAAGAAATACTTGAAAGTAATATAACTTAGAAACATTTTTGCTAACACAGGTTTAAGACTCAGGAAACCAAAGGCACCTAAAAATGCTTGTTTTAAGAACAAGTTACCTGATATAGGAAATTAATACGGTAAAATGCATCCTTATTCGCAGCTAGACTAGGTTTTTTCCTTCCCATTGGCCCAAAATGTTGGGAAAATCAATTATTTTAAGGATGAGAATTGAAGCGTCTTCAGTTTCTTACTGACCTTGCATTTCATGCCAGGCGTTCCTTGATTGACCGTGAGGGGAATAAAACCTAGTCGTGCGAGACTGCACGTTACGAAACATGTAAAAATATCTCAGTAGGGTGGGTAGGGGAAGCATTTGTAAAACCATGTTTTTCGCTATACGTTAAGTATAAAAACCATATAAAACCAATTGAAAGGCATTATGTATCTACTTTGTTTAGTATTTTGGTAAATAACAAGAGTTCTCTTCAAGAAAAGCTTTATTAAAAATGTTTAGAAATAAAGTCGTCCTTAACCCTCCCCCCATAGTATTTAGCCATCAAATATGGCGGATGTTCATGTGGTGGTTGGACATCTTCAAAATGGTCACTAAAAAACGCCTTTTTCACACATTATTATGCTTTGTCGTTGCTATTTATACCGTAAGTAAACAGCTACGTCTTTTATCTTTACAATTAAACTATTATTTGACGGTTTTGTATCAAATATTCCATAGAATCGAGTCGTTTTGTAGGCGTCAAGCTCAACATCGACACCGGCTCTCGATTACTAAGAACATCACTTGGGAAACTTATATCGACTAGGCGATCTTCTGTTTGCAGTAATGCACGTATTATATACTATAAACTCTACCTCTCAAGCTCAGCAAAGAAACCTGATTTTACTAGAATATTTCAAAAGGTAACTTTGTTTTTTTTCAATATTTATTCAATTTTTGTTATGCAATTTTCTCATAGTATTGAGTCAATAGATTAAAGCTTGTAATTACTGACTTTAAACTTAGATTGGACTAATTTTAAGACTATGAGGGTAAATCCATCAATACCTAGTGCTTATATTTTTTTATATATTTTCTTGTATATTTTTTAATGATTTTCCCTGTCATATTTTGTAGTTTCTGTCTAGTGCTTCAAGTACTACAGTAAATAAACCGGTCCACAAACAACCACAGCTCATTGGCAAAGCCTTACCTGTGAAAGAAACTGCTGAAGAAGAAGAAGAAGAGGCAGAAGTATGGCAGCAGCAGAAAGTAGAGTTGAAGCTGTTGCCTGGTTACTATGCAAGGCTGGCCAAAATACGCTTAACAGGTAGTTGATTGCTTCACCACTTTGCTTTCTGATTGGCTTTCAGCCATCATCAATCAAAGTATAGACCACAATGTTGCTCAGAGCTTCACATGCTGCAAAAGTCTTAAAATTTCCATCACTTTTGACCTGTGTGTGGCAAAAAATAAATAAAAGTTGACTTTTTCATCTCTTTAATTCTTATTAATCAGCATTCTTTGATATTGTTATTAGGCATGGTAGTTCTGACAGCAATGGCAGGCTATGCATTGGCTCCAGAGGCTATACACATGGATACATTTATGTGGATGTCTATAGGTACCCTTCTCTGTTCATCTTCAGCCAATGCTATCAACCAGGTTAGTGTTTCACTTGGTTCATTTGTCACAACTATGTGTAAGATGATGATGATGATCAATGGTAATAATTGTGGTGGTAGTAGTATAGACAATGATGATGAAATAATTACAGCAGTAATGAAGACAGTGATGATGAAAAGCAATGGTGATGATGATAATAATAGTGATGACAGGTGATGATGGTGATGATGCTATTGATGCTGGTGATGCTAGTGATGCTATTGATGCTGGTGATGGTGATGATGGTGGTAATGGTGATGCTGTTGATGATACATAATGGTGTTGATGACACATAATGGTGTTGATGAGAATGATGATGACAGTGACAGGTTATATGGTTTTATTAACAATATCTATTTATTTAATTCTATTTAATTTAAAGTGGCTGGAAATTCCATTTGACTCCCAAATGGCAAGGACTAAGAACAGAGTACTGGTCAGAGGACTCTTGAGGTAACTTGTTTTCCATTACTTTTCATGCTGCAATAAAATGATCACCCTTTGCACTTACATTCACATAATATCTTTCATTCTCTTTTTCATTTCATTGCAGTCCGTCCCATGTCCTGACATTTGGAATAGTAACAGGAGCTCTAGGAATAACAACTTTATTAACACAAGTCAATGCCCTTACAGCTCTATTAGGTATATTATGTACTTGTTAATATTTATTAGGATATTTGAAGATTGAAGATTATCACTTTATTTTTCATTGTCATAACAGCTGTCTAATAGACCTCTTAATTTAGGATGTAATGATTTCCCATTTCAGACCCCGTGTCATCCTCTTGGGAATAAAATTATTTGTTTGCGGTTCATCCATATTAACATATCTTCTCAAGCATTTCCAAGAAACAAAGACATAAAGTCCAAGGGAATGACTCATGATCTGAAATGGAAAAACATTATGCCCAAAGTAAAGATGCTTATTTGGTATCACCGATACATTGTTGCCCTTCGCTATGACAATACCTTACATTTTCTATCTTTACTATAGGTGGAGCAAATCTTCTACTATATACCAGTATATACACACCTCTCAAGAGAATAAGCATCATTAATACATGGATGGGGTCAATAGTAGGTGGGATTCCACCCCTCATGGGATGGGCAGCATGTACAGGGACACTTGACCCAGGAGCTTTAGTGTTAGCGGGAATATTGTACTCCTGGCAATTTCCTCATTTTAATGCACTGAGTTGGAATTTAAGACAGGACTATTCAAGAGGTAAGATTTTGTTCAAGACAGTTTAATGCCATACTAAGCTATATTGGTACTGTTAAGTGGCTTCCAAGCTCTGACGAATCAAAAGGGAGAAAACTGTACACTCAAATCAAAGCACTTGAATTTAGAAGCCATTAGTTGCAGTTCCACATGCTTTCCAACTCAGATAATTCCCACATTTGTAGTTCAATTTGTCCTTCTTTGTGGTACTTTCCCATAAGTGACAAACCTATGGTACTGACCTACAGTGCATACACAGTGGAGCAGATTTCTTATGACTGTGGAAAGTTCGTGGCATGAACATGGTTGTGACATGGTCAAGGCATGGCAAGGCAAGTCAAAATTCTAGAAAACATCACAGCTCCAGCATGGACCGTGTCACAAGGTTTTCACAGTGGTATGAAATCTGCTCTGTGATCTGGCTTTCCATTGTTTGTGTGTAAATCCTTCAATGACAGTGTGTACTTACAGTCACAGTAAGGATGTATGGTATGGCTATGGAATTTGCTGTGTTATGACCCACTCCTACTAAACCTGCTCTGTTGTCAGTGCTTGGAACTTTAACTATTCATACATGCAAAGAAGTGGAGGGTTGATACATGTACTCTTGTTCCTGGAGCACGGGTCTAGCAGAATATACTTGACAAATTACTAGAACCAAATTACTAGATGGGCCTGTTTATGTACTCTAGCAATTTTGTCGTGTGACATGATGGGAAGATTTAATGACTAGTATCACAACCCAAATCATGCATTTGCACTAAATTTCAAGCATGATCAAATTAGTGGCAAGCTCTGCATAATCTGTTGCCATAAAAATCACAGCTCAAGTTGCATGACAAAAATGCTAGTGTAAATGCACCTTAAAAAATACAAAGATTAACTTATCTGATTTTATTCCTCAGCTGGCTATAGGATGATGTGTGTCACAGACCCTGCTCTCTGCCGACGAGTTGCCCTCAGACACTCATTATACCTGATTGGCTTATCAACTCTGCTACCCCTGTGTGATGTCACTTCATGGTGGCTTGCTCTAGACTCACTTCCTCTAAACACCTATCTTACATGGCTTGCATGGAAATTCTACAGAAACTCAGATAGTAAATCTTCCAGAGAACTCTTTCGATTTAGTCTCTTGCATTTACCAGTGTTGATGTTGCTTATTATGTTCCACAAGAAACCAAAGAATAGCAGAGATGTCATTGATACACTAGAGGTTACCATGGAGACCTAAAGAACTGTGGTTGCTATGGAAACTTAGATAAATATAATAGAAGTTATATACTAGAGTGCTATATGGAAACCTAGATGAATAAAATACCAATTACCATGGAAACCTGCATGGTGGTTACCATAGAAACCTGGGTATTGGTTACCAAGGAAACAAAAATTTGAAACACTGAAATGGCTAATGCAGGTTGTTGGAAAAAAGCATTAAATTTTCATTTTAAAAATTGTTGAAATTTTAAAATTTGCAATAGGGTTGTTGATTGTTCATTTATTTATAAAACATTTCATGAAGGTTTTGTAAAGGAAATACTTAGATTAGTTTTATCTATACTTATTGCTCGCTGAATCTGTGTGCCCTGTGGTCTGTGCTAAGAATTGAAGGACTGAGTGAGTCCCAAGATTGTTGGCACTTAACCCATGAAACAGTAAATTAGTCTAATTGTCTATTAGACTTTAACCATTAGTTTCTGTTTCACAGGATAATTGCCATCACCCTAGTACCAAGAATCTGTTTCCAGTAGTTGAATTCACTTTGACTCCTCCTTTTCTTGCTATGAAAATATCAGAGCAATGATTCCAGGAATGAGAAAGATTTTTATCCTAAAATTCATGGCATGTAATATAGTTATATCAATACATAAATGTACAGTGTGACTGGATAAAGACGTTATAAAAAGTATTGTATTTGAAATGAACTTTTAATACAACACCCCGTAATTGTTTTATTTGTGTGTACAATATTTGTTACTCCATCAATTTTGAATGTCATTTTTATTTCTTGTATCAGTATTTACATTTTATTTCACAACAGTCTTATTATTTTGTACAAATGTGTACATGTCTTTCTATTTTTTCAGCTATTCATTTAGATCCAAAGTGATTGTTCACATATTGCTAGGGTCAAAATAAGCCAATTAACCCAGTGTGTCATTCCCTTGGGTATTGTTTCTTTGTTTCTCAGTATTAGTGCTTGAGGAGAAACATTAAATGTGGATGAACCTCAAACCAAGAATCATAATCTCAAGGGATAGACACATGGTTTGAAATGGGAAAACATTATGCCCAAGGTGATTTGGTTTATTCCACTACGTATTTAATTTTTCTCTTCTCTTCTAGACTACTCATTTAATTCACTGAGTTGTCAATCAAATTGCCTCTACAGGGCTCGAAAAAGAAAATAAAAACGTCCAGCCAGTTTTTTATTTTTGGCAATACAAATAGTTTTGCTGGAGCAAAATATTCCCTGCCATTTTATTTTCCACTTGGCAGTTCAAAATAGTTTTCACTTGCCAGTAGTGAAATTTGACCTGCATTTTGGCCATTGCCAGGCTGCTATTTTGAGCCCTGCTCTAGAGGGTGAGCATGGTAGCCAAGAATCGTGAAGATGCAACTTCATACAAGGGCTAATCCATAAAGAAAATATTATTGAAATGTGATGAGCTCAATCTTTTTACTTCCTCTGAAAGAAAAATAGAAAATTAGCAGTGAGCTATCCTAAGTAGCTGTTGATATGGTTTTGGAGTAGTGAAAAGGAAAACACAAAAATATCAAACATTTATTTTCACTGCTACAAAGTCCTCTTTGGGTATAGTGTGTGAAGAGAGAAAAATACTGAAATACAGGCTTCTCAAACCATTATTAAACAATAGACCAAATCCATTTGGGTTTCCATGTGGTCTGAAATGGGAAATCAAATACACCGAAGTGCATTTGGTCTATTATTATAGAAACACAAAGCAAAAGTTGGGAAAAATTTTTTGTAATTAAGATCACATATCCAAACCTCACCAGCATGACATAGTGATTTAATTTGTTTTCAGATTCCCCATCAATTATTGATGTGTCTGAGAGGATTGCTTGTATTAACTTACCATTGATTTCAATGAGATTAGCACTCTTCTGGTTCAGTATTACAAAAAATTCTCTTTGATCTGACTTCCTACCAACGACCCAGCAGTCTGACATTGTTTTGACATAAGTCTCTCCATCTTCTTGAAAGCTGATGAAAAAATGAGAGCAAAAGAAAATGGGAAAAATATGTTTCAGATGAAACATTTATGATGATGATGGTCTTGATGAAAACTGGAAGTAATATACCAATATGATGTTGATGATGGTGATGATGATGATGATAAATGGTTGTGATAAAGTTGTTGGTGATAAAGTTGTTGATGATAATAATGGTGATGTTGATGGTTTTGATGGTGGTGGTGATAACCATCAAACTTGAAAAAACCTCTAGTAGAGAAAATCGCTGATAATAAAAATTTTTGTTTTGTTTTGTTCTCAAAAAATCCATATCCCTTTCCCCCTAAAGCAATGTTGCTTGGAAAACAAATGAGGATGACTGCTACACTCCACCAACATTGCTTGGAGGAGGGGAGGGGGGTTTATTGTTCAAAATATTTAAAAGGCAAAAATATGGTCAGAGTTTTCACATTCTCTACCCTTTTGTATGATGAATGGTGATGTCATTGATGATGATGATGATGATGATGATGATGATGATGATGATGATGATGATGATGATGATGATGATGATGATGATGA